>PVHP010007530.1:0-56445 GCA_004024765.1 Zapus hudsonius
ATATATATATAAAGCAGTGACCAAGGTCCAGAAACTTACAGTGCTTTGGCAACAAATTTCAGATCCTCTGGGAATATGTGGAGAATGATAAGTAACAGACAAGAAACCCTTTCCTTATAAAGAATGCAAGACTGTGTTCTCTTTATATACCAAGGAAACAGGATCCATAACTCTCACACGATTCCTCTTTACTTATCTGTGTTAAAAGATCAATTTCAGCTGGAGAGATGGCTCAGCAGTTAAGCACTTGCCTCCAGTGCCTAAGGCCCAGAGTTCAATTCCCCAGGACCCACATAAGCCAGACCCACAAGGTGGTGGCCCAGGTGCTCGCTCTCTCTCTCTCTCTCTCTCTCTCTCTCTCTCTGCTTGAAAATGAATAAATAAAAATTTTTAAATTAAAAAAAAAAAGATCAATTTCAATAAATAATAATAATACTCAATTTCAAGCTGGAGAGATTGCTCAGTGGTTAAAGGTGCTTGCTTGCAAAGCCTGATGTCCCTGGTTTGATTTCCAGATACACAAATGGTGCATGTGTCTGGAATTTGTTTTCAGTGGCAAGAGGCCCTTGGAGTGCCCATGCCTTCTTTTTGTCTGCCTCTTTCTTGTTGTCTCTCTCTTTCAAATAAATAAAAAATATTTTTTAAAAGGTAAATTTTACCTGACAGGGAACCTCCAGAGAAAACTATAAGTCAGCATATAACTAGTGAGTACACATGTGCTTGCCTTTGAAAATCGCAAATCCAAACCTCTTGGAAGAGATATTCTTTCTCTCTCTTTCAGTATAAGTTGTCTGACAAGATGTCTTTCTTTGGTTGTGAAATCTGTGACTAAGCTGTGGTGAATTGCTGATAACATGGGATTACCCTTTGCTGATAAGATAGAGTTGATAATCACAAGCAGGATGCCAGACTTCACACATCATATAGAATCTCAGTCATAAAAAAACCTATACCTGTATATATGAATATGCATTGAAATTAACAGGGCATTTGAATGTTAACTGTTGTGATTCTTATATCAGAGGATTATAGGCTACTTTTATTTTCTTCTCTATACTTTTGTTTTCTAAATTTTTTTCTTTTTTGGGGGCGTGGGGTTTCAAGGTAGGGTCTCACTCTAGGCTGTCCAGGAACTCACTCTGTAGCCCCACCTAGAATTCACAGTGATGCTCCTACTTTAGTCTCCCCAGTGCTGGGAGTCAGGGCATGTGTCACTACACTTGGCTCTTTCCAGTTTTTTGAGATGGGACCTTGCTATGTAGTCCAAGTTGGCCTGGACTTTATTATTCTGCCTTAAACTCCCAAGTGTTGGGATTACAGGCTGGCAAAACCATAACCGACTTCTAATTTTTTTTTAACAATGAGCACAAAATTACTTACCTTTTAAGCAGAGAAAAAGGTTATGTGGAGAAAGTCAAGCCACCTTTGCAAACAGCAAACACCCTCATTGTAAATATAGGTTTTTTTTTTTTTCGAGGTAGGGTCTCGCTCTAGCCCAGGCTGACCTGAAATTCACTAAGTTGTCTCAGGATGGCCTCGAACTCATGCTCTTACCACTGCCTCTCAAGTGCTGAGACTAACAGTGTGAGCCACCACACCTGGCTAAATGCAAATATTTAACATGAAATTTAGAGAAAAGAATTCAGAGGCAAACAAAGAGCTCTGTAATTCCTTACTTTTTCCTTCATACTCTGTCCAGGAGTTGTATCTGACTTTAAAATTTTTATTTATTTATTTATGAGAGAGAGAGAGAGAGAGAGAGAGAGAGAGAGAGAGAGAGGCAGACACACACAGAGAGAGAATAGGTGTACCAGGGCCTCCAGCCACTATAAATGTGGTTCCAGATCCATGTACCACCTTGTGCATCTGGCTTTACGTGGGTACTGGGGAATCAAACTCAGATCCTTCTGCTTTGCAAGCAAATGCCTTAACTGCTAAGCCATCATCCAGCCCTGTATCTGACTTTTAATTTTGGGGCCTGGAACTCACAATCCTACCATCTCAATTTTCCAAGTGCTCAGATTACAGGTGTGTGCCACTGTACCCAGTCTGACATTTTTTAAGTGCTGGGGAATTCAAGGTCTCACACCAACCAGCAAGTGCTCTGCCACCAAGCTACTCTCCAACAGTGTCTTGACTCATTTCAAAAAACAAACTATAACTTTATAGGAGGAATAGCACCCTACGCAAAATCAGAGAGACTTCAAAATGTTTTTTCCTCTGGCTCAGAGAAGCTGTTTCAGAGGTTCTAAGCAATGGAGGATGGAAAAGTATTGCCTAATAGGAATTGAGTTACATAGGTTCCCCAAGGGATGGCGCACAAGGGCAGCTGTGTAGACTCAGGCTTGCCAGCACCAGGTCCACTTGCATCTTTTCCTGTAACCAGTCCACACTGGGCAATTCACCAGCTCCTTAGGGCTCCCCTACCCTGTTTGTAAGAGGCTCCAGATGTACTGGGACCAATGGATTGAGGCCACTCCAGGTAATGTCCAAGCAGGCCACCGATTGACTGCAATAGGCACTGTGTCCCTGTGCTGCCTGGGTTTCCTCATCCCTAGGTTTCAGGTGTCCACCCTCTAGTAGTGTCTCAACAACAATGATGTGCTGTGTAGGTTCAGGGAGCTCCAAACCCACAATAGCACTTTGGTGTGATTAGCACCTGTGACCTTGAAACCACCTTTGTATCTTGGAACTGGGCTTCCATCCCTATAGGTCATAGGTAGTCTCAGTCACATCAATCATTTTCCCCAAGGATGGGAAAGCATTCAGAAGAAGGGATTG
Organism: Zapus hudsonius; assembly: GCA_004024765.1. NCBI lineage: Eukaryota > Metazoa > Chordata > Mammalia > Rodentia > Dipodidae > Zapus > Zapus hudsonius. The sequence continues at coordinate 2,782 of PVHP010007530.1, forward strand.
TGGGGCTAGTTTTATATATTGGAAGAGTCCCTTCTCAAGGAGGCTACAGGTGCTTCTTCAACTCTCTTAATTTATCTTTCGGAGATGCCCCTGAAGTCATCTCCCACTGAGGATGATCTCTGAAAGCTTCCTCCTTCAGCCCAGAGAAAATAAATTCTCAAGGTATTTTTTTGTTTAATTTAATATTTATTTATTATTTTGTTTATTCGAGGTAGGGTCTCCCTTTAGGCCCTGACCTGGAATTCACTTTGTAGTCTTCTCTGGGTGGCCTCCAACTCTCAGAGATCCTCCTACCTCTGCCTCCCTAGTGCTGGGATTAAAGGTGTGCACCACCACGCCCGGCTGTTTAATCTTGTCTTGTTTTTAGCATTCACACTTTAGCTTCTGGGGTTTCCCCTTCCTGATTTCAGATAGAATATAAACTCATACCTTGATCCCCGTAGTTTGTTTAAACTGGACTAGTTAAACTGGACCAGCACACTGAAATCCTAGCGACTTTAATTCACTTTATTTACTTAGTTTTATTTTTATTTTTTCGAGGTAGGGTCTCACTCTAACCCAGGCTGACCTGGAACTCACTTTACAGTCTCAGACTGGCCTCGACCTCACAGCGATCCTCCTGCCTCCCAAGTACTGGGTGGGATTAAAGGCGTGCGCCACCACAACCTGTCATTTTATTTTTTAAAAAAATATTTATTTATTTGCAAGGAGAGAGTGGGGGAGCGAGAGAGGGAGCACGCCAGAGCCTCTAAACACTGCAAACTCCAGACTGTCAGCTTTTGCAAGCGAGCGCCTTTTAACCGCTGAGCCATCTCTCCAGGGCTAATTCATTTTATTTTTGTTTTTATTTGACCTCGTACACGCTAGGCAAGGGCTGTACCAATGTTCCATCCCTACCTCGACAACACCCAGCCATTCAGGTGGGTGGGATGAGACTGGTGTTTCCCGGACAACCCGGGACAAGCTCACACTCGCGCCCACGCGGACAGGAAAGGAGCCGCTCCTGTCCGCAGGTGCGCGTTCGAAAACAGCCGTGAACCTGTTGCGCAGGTCACTTGGAGCAGGGCGGCCCTGTGTCACGCACGGGCCTCGGGAACACCTGAGCAGGTGATCCCAGCGACGTGGGGTGGAAGACCGCGGCGGCGGCTGCGGCAGCGAGAGGACCGGGCGTCCCGCACCACGAATTCTTTCGTCTTCACTCGCGTTCGGGACGGCTAAATCGTGGGGTGAACCAGGGCGCAGGCTCCCCAGAACCTGCAGAGGCCCTGGCGGCCGGCGGAGGAGTAGGGGAGTCCCGCAGGGACCGCACCCTCTCGGTGCCCGGGGCGCTCCGTGCCCGCCGAGCTCCGCTAGCCACAGCCCCCAACCCGGAGCCACGGCGGGAGGCGGGGCGCCCGTATGCAAATAGACCCATGGGCGGGGCCTCCCTGGGCTCCGAATAACAGGGGCGGGGCGTTCGTATGCAAATATGCCAGTGGGCGGGGCGCCCTCCTGGGATTCGCTGAAAAGGCGGGGCGGGGCGCGCAGGGCCGCAGAAGCCGCGGCTTCCCGGGAGCTGGCTGTGCGCTCCGACGGCGCCTCCCGCTCTGTGCCTCGCCGGTCGCCCCTCGCCGGTCGCCCGTAGTCCCGACAGCGCGGTCGGTCCCGCCGCTCCCGGTAAGGACACGCGGCCGAGCGGCGACACCCGGCTAGAGAGGGAGGAGCAAGGTGCCGAGGCTGCGACGACGGTCCCTGGCGTTCCGGCGGCGTCTCGGTGCGCCCGAGCGCCGGCACGACCGGGCTCGAGGCTTTCTCGGTGGGAAGGTGGGGAGCGGGCGCCTACGCCGCACTCTGCGGGGCTGGGCAGGTGGCGTCCATCCCCTCGGGAGCCGGTCCGCGGGCGGTCGGCAGACGGGATGGAAAGAATTGCGTTTGGTCCGCGCAGGGTTAGGACAGTCTGAGGATCTCGGGTCGGTGTGAGATGGAGTCAGAAAGAAGGGGTCTCCGGCTATTTCGCGGGGGTCCTTTAATTTTCTGCAGACGACCTGGGACAAACTGAGGAGGCTTCCAGGCTCGGAAAACTCCGCCAGGGGAAGGTGTGGGTGTGTACATGTTTGAATGAAACTTCAGGCCAACCCAGCCAGCTACCCAGCCCCGCAGAGTGGGCACTCCTCCCTGCGCTACTAAAGACTTTAGTAGTCCCCCTCCCCCGTTTTTCGTCTTCTTTTCTTCTTGTTTTAAAAAGATGAGTATTTTAAAAGCTAATTGCAATTACAAGATCTGTCAGCTAAGATCTGCCACTTGAACTAATGGGCTATTTGTGAAAACCCCTCCCTTGTTTCCCTCCTTCACCAGCCAGAAAGTGCAATGTGCAAGGATGAAAATGACCCTCCCGGAAGGTGTTCAGGTCCTGCTTGCCATCCCCTCATTTTATGCCCGTGGGGCATTGAAGTCCAGGCCCCCAGTCAGACCCAAGCTGGGAAGCCCTTGAGGCCGTTTGAGGACCTGATGGTATCCCGGGTGTAGATAAACACATTGCTCGGAGCAAAAGTAGACCAAAAAAAAAAAAAAAAAGATCCTGGGAGCTCTATACTTTGCCCTGGAAGGTTAAAGAGGCACCAGGAATGAGAAACAGGAAAAGTGACAGATCCCAGATTAATTCTGAGGGAAGGGAGTGGTGGATACATCTGACATAAATCTCCTTCTGTTTCTGTTTGTGTGCATTGGTCTTGGTGCTGGCCAGTAACTGGACAACTGAAGACTTGGGGAAAATGTCGGAGTTTTGGCTAATTTCGGCCCCTGGAGATAAGGAAAATTTACAAGCTCTGGAGAGGATGAATACTGTAACATCCAAGTCTAACCTGTCCTACAACACCAAATTTGCTATTCCTGACTTCAAGGTAAAATTCCTGAAGAGGAAGGAGGTCATGGATGTGGGGGGAGGATAGGTGTCAGTGATTTCTGCCACAAGAGGAGGCTTCTGGGAAGCAAAGGAGAAAGTCACAGAGCAAAGGTGGGGGGGGGGATACTGAGAAAGGACAGTGGGGTTGATGGTGGCAATGGGACTTCACACCAGAGCCTCAATTAATTGTGGTACTTGAAGCCATAGGAAAGCAAGAAAAGGGGAGAAGATCCCAGTGGGCAATGTATAATCCTTCCAAAAGTGGGAGAGCACTAAGGGTCCTTGGGAGTGACCTTCAGATGTTTTCCTCTTTTTTTTCTGTGCAAAAAAAGCCCCACTCACCACAGTTTAAATGTGTGGTTTTTGGAGTGGTTCAGCCTTGACTGTATTCTTCACAGGAGACAGGCCAGGAAGTCTGGAATCCTTCTGATTCTGCCAGAGAGAAGGGAAGGGTACGTGGGTATGTGGTAAAGTTTTAAGGACCTGAGTGAGGGCCCTTGTACTACTGGGCAGCAAAGTTAAGATGAAATAATTGTTGAAGAGAGGCAAAATAAGAATAATCCTCTTCAAAAAAAAAAAAAAGACTGGACTAGAGCGAGACCCTACCTTGGAAAAAAAAAAAAAGAAGAAGAAGAAGAAGAGCCTGGCATCGTGGTTCACTCTTTTAGTCCTAGCACTTGGGAGGCTGAAGTAGGAGGATTGCTGTGAGTTCAAGGCCAGCCTGAAATACAGAGTAATTTGTGTAGGTCAGCTTGGGTGAGAGTGAGACTCTTCCTCCAAAACAACAATAAGCAGGCTTGGGTGTATAATTCCAAAATATAGTGCAAGGCCCTGACTTCAATTTTCAGCATGACTAAAACAAATAAGCAGCCTGGCGTGGTGGTGCACATTTTTAATCCCAGCACTTGGGAGGCAGAGGTAGAAGGATCGCTGTGAGTTCGAGGCCACTCTGAGACAACATAGTGAATTCCAGGTCAGCCTGGGCTAGAGTGAGACCCTACCTCAAAAAATAGCAAAAAAGCAAACAACAAACTAACAAAACAATGGGCTGTGGCAGTGCTTCCCTAAGATTGTAGGTCTTCAGGGAGAAGAAGCAGCTACATAATCCTTTTGGGTCATGCTAGTGTAAATGCATTTTGGGTGCTGGAGAGAAAGTATCAACCAATCAGAGTCTACTTTTATACAAAACCTCCTTATAATCCTTTCAAGCCTTAGTTTGACCCATGGTCACAAGACTGTCACAAGAGCTGCACCAGCAGCGTCTATAGTTGTTGGTGAGACTGTTCCACGTATGAGTGTTCATTGAGCCGTGTGCATTTGTCTTGGTTTTAGGATGGCTGAGAGAGGATCAGTGGTTATTAAGGCTGTGGCAGCAGGGGGTTCCAAACATATGTCTAACAGCCTCTTGCCTCATGCCTGCCAATGTTTGTGTGGCAACAGAAATGGGTTAGTGAATCCAGCTTCTACTGATTCATGGTGAGGGAGAGAGGCAGTGGGCTAGACACTGGAGGGTACAATGGTCAAAAAAAAAATAAGGCTCTACGAAAAGTCACTTAAAATAGAAACAACTTCACTGAGTAGAACTATCCTGGTTTCATTCCTTAAAGACTTTTTTAACGGACTGGTGCTAGGGATGGAACTCAGGGCTTTGCACATCTATAAATATGTGTTTACCACTGATCTCTACTCCTGCCCCCTACTTGATGGTTTTTAATGTCCAGTGGTATTATCCCATGATAGCAGACCTTTTCTATTTGGTTTTTTGGAAAGACCTTTGGACATTCTGTTTATTTCTATACTGAGAACCGGATAATAAATAATCAGAAAAAAGACCTCCAGAAATGGTGAAGGAGGGGAGAGCTGCCCTTCCCCAGCAAGGCCAATGTCAATACCATCAAAGGAGAACAGAGAAAGGAATGGTCAATTTTCTTGGAGAGTAAAGGCTTGTAGACATCATGACTTGTGTATCTCTTCAGCTGTGAGGATAATTGTGTGACATCTGAGGAAACTGCACTGAGGTCTGGTCATGACATAATAGTCCCTCCTATGGGAGAGACATGCCAGCCTGTCCTGTTGTCACTCCTCTCTATAAATAATAAAGTAAAATAAGACAGTCCTAACTCCCAGTTTCCCCTAAAACATCTTCCACTTCCTAGTCTGGCTGTTGGTCAAGGACAGCAAAGCAGATAAGAAGTGAAAGTCCCCTGCACTGTTACTGAAGTGACACCCACATTCCTCAGGCAGAAAGCACACGGGCTTCTAACTTCCTTATGGTCTTTTCTAGGTGGGGACCTTGGATTCCCTGGTTGGCCTCTCTGATGAGTTGGGGAAACTTGATACCTTTGCTGAAAGGTAAAATATTTCTTATTTACTACATACAAGTAAGAATTTGGCATTGTTGTCACAGGACACAGTGTTCCTGCTTTGGCCAAACCAAAGTATGGACTTGTCTAAATCTGGCATCAGACATCAGCAGAAAAATCAAGTGGGTTCACCTGGGAGTGTGGGGTCAACAGACCTGGATGCCTTGTTTTGCTTGTTGGAGGGAAGTTTTGTTGGTTTGTTTTGGTTTGGTTTTATATGAGGTAGAATCTCACTGTAGCCCAGACTGACCTGGAATTCACTGTGTAGTCTCAGAGTGGCCTTGAACTCATGGCCATCCTCCTACTACCTCTGTCTCCCAAGTGCTGGGATTAAAGGTGTGTGCCACCACGCCTTTATAAATTGCCCAGGTTGGCCTTGAACTTCTCATGTAACAGCCCTGTAAACCTCAGCCTCCCAAGTGACAGGATTTACAGGCTTGTGCCATCATGCCTGCTGAAGTTTGTGTTTTAGTAATATATGCACATAGGAGAAAATCCTAAGTACAAAAAAGACTACAGAGTGAAAATTAAATTTTCTTCCAGTGTGTTTGCCTCTTTCCTGTTTCCCTGATCTCATTTCCATTCTTTTGAAACTTTGATACCATTCTAGAGGAGATAACCAGGAATGATCAATATGTATATAAGGTTGCTAGGTGCAGTAACCAGCACTCAGGAGGCTGAGGTCAGAATTACTTGAGTTCATGAGTTCAAGACTAGTCTGTTCAACAAAGCAAGATCCTGTCTCAAAAACAAAAGCAGCCAGGCATTGAGGCACATGCCTTTAATCACAATACTCATGCGAGGGGCAGAAGTAGGAGGATCAGTGTGAGTTAGAGGCCAGCCTGGGACTACAGAGTGAGTGCCAGGTCAGCCTGGGTTAGAGTGAGAAGCAAACTGGATGGGATGGAGTACTGCTGGAATCTGTCCCATGTGCTCCATTTCTCTGTTGTTGGAGGCATCAGCTTTCTAGTCTTTGGCTGCTGTAGAAAGTTCAGTGATAGCTGTATGCATTACTCCTGCAAGTTGAGATGCTGAGCCAGTCTTCACATGCATGATTTTACAGATATTGTCATCTGCATTGCTTTTTAAAAATTTGTTTTATTGTTTTTCAAGGTAGGGTTTAGTCCAGGCTGACCTGGAATTCACTGCGCAGTCTCAAGGTGGCCTCGAGCTCATAGCAATCCTCCTGCCTCTGCCTACCTCACCTGGCTTGCATTGCTCTTCTCAAAAGTTGCTTCCATTCACACTCCCACCAAAGTGTATGAAAATTTTAGAGTCTTAAAATGACATTTCTTTGTAAAAGTTATTGGAAAATTGATACATAGTCATTGGGAAATATTTCTACATCATAGGATAGCATGAAAAACAAAACACAAATCAGGGGCTGGAGAGATGGCTTAGTGGTTAAGGTGCTTGCCTGCAAAGCCTAAAGACTGGGGTTTGATTCCTCAGTAATCAGTAAGCCAGATGCATAAGGCAGAGTTCATTTATAGTGGCTAGATGCCCTGGTATGCTCCCATTTTTTTTTTCTCTCTCTCTTTCTTCCTCTACCTACCTCTTTCTCTGAAATAAAATATTTTTTTAAAATACAGGGCTGGAGAAAAGGCTCAGTTAGTAAAGTGCTTGCTTTGCAAGCATAAGAACTTGAGTTCAGATCCTCAGAAGGAATGTAAAGGCCAGGAACAGTGATGTGTGCTTGTCAACCAGTCCTGAGGAGGCAGACCAGAAGCTCTCTTGGGCTTGCTGGCTAGCTAGTCTAGTTGAATTGGTTAGTTCAGTTTGAATGAAGGCCTTTTGAAGAAGATGGAGAGATTGAGGAAGACACCCAACATTAACTTCTAGCCACATTACCCCCCACATACATACCATGCACCTACATAAATGCAAAGGCATACACACATTCATGCACACCACACACACATACTCATGCAAAAAAAAAAATCCAAGAATCTGAGAGTATGGCTCAGTAATGGAGCACTTGCCTGGCATACACAATGCTCTGGGTTTGGTTCCCAGCACTGCAGATGATGATGATGATGGTGGATGGGAAGCCTCCCAAGGGCCAGATTGTGTGCTGGCTGGCCCCGTACCAGATCTCAGACCAGCTTCTGGCTGCCTCCTGTGAGTCACAGCTTCCATCGTCATGGAAAGCTGATGTGGCTGCTCCTGCCTTTTCTCGTGGATTTGTGTGGAAAATGCACATTAGGAATTGCAGTGAGCATGCGTTACACATTTCTAACGTGCAGATGGGTGACATAGCCTGAGGGTTGGGGTTCTGTGTTCTGTGGCTGTTCACCTCCCAACTGGCCAAGAACAGCAAGAATCCTTGGTTTGCAGCTCTTTGCTGTAGGTGGGATGTTAGCTTAACAGGACGTGAAGGCAGTGCTTGTCTTCTTTCTTCTCTTTCTTCTTTCTTCTTCTAAAGCCTAAGGACCTGGGTGTGTTCCCCAGTACCCACCCACGTAAAGCCAGATGCACAAGGGGGGTGGTGCATGCATCTGGATGGAGTTCATTTGCAGTGGCTAGGGGCCCTAGCGTGCCCATTGTCTCTCTCTCTTTGCCTCTCTCTCATAAATAAATAAAACATTAAAAAATGTATGTGCAAGCATGCTTAAGGCTATAGTTGTAAAACATAGAACCTATATACATTTAGCTGCTAAGGTGTGGTAAGAATGAAAATTACCTTGTATTGTTTCAGGTTTTTTTCCCCAAGTGCTTTAAGAAAAACTGTGTTTTGAACAACCCCAAGAATCTTACTTTTAGTTTCCATCTCATCCAAGCAGGTGTCTTGTCTGAGGAGTTCCTATTGGAGCCTGGAGTGAAAGAATGAATTGTAGTTCTTTGAGATGGTCTCCCTAATTCTTTGAAAAGTACTTAGGAGTTACTGGATAAATAAATGCTAGCTGGGCCTGTAAGCCAAGCAGCATGAACCTGTCGGTACTGCTTCTGCCCAGGAGAACAGAGAAGGGACCAGACTTTTCAAGGTATATGGTTTCCATAGCCTTTTATTATTTATTTACTGGGGCATGGGAGTGTTTTTCCATGTAGCTTAAGGCAGCTTTTGCATATGAGAGTTTTCCATTATTTTTAAATGTATTTTTTCATGCTGCCTGTATTCACTTATCCTGTAACCCATACACAAATGAAAAACACGTTGATTTTATTTTTAACCTCCCCTCCCTTTATAAATGGTTGAGTCCTTCATGGTATCATAGCCTGTTCTGCAGTTAAAAGATTATGTTTCCCAGGTGCATGGCCACTCAGCTATACCTGGTGGGCTTCTCTGATACATTGTTGATGTGTAATGGCAGGTGGCATTTTTCCCCACATGGTTCTGTGATGCTGCCTAAAGGCAGGCTGATCAAAGATTTCATGCCAGAGAGTACTCATAAAGACACTGCAAATGGAGGCAAGATAGACTTTTTAGAAAATGTTCTTTTTATTTATTTGCAGACGGGAGATAATGGGCGCTCCAGGGCTCCCAGCTGCTGCAAACTCCAGATGCCTGCACTACTTTGTGCATCTGGCTTTACGTGGGTACTGGGGAATTGAACCTAGGTCCTTAGGCATTGCCTGCATGGGCCTTAACAAATGGGTCATCTCTCCAGCCCTGTGACATCATTTCCAACCTTTCTCTCCATTAACACCTACTCCCCCAGCTTCCTAGACACTTCTCCCCACCTACTTCCAGCCCTCTGCCTTCAGATCTGGTTCCATTCACCCTTTCTTAACACACCCTGAGCTTCCCATGGGATGAGACTCTCCTCCCTTCCAGCCTCCTAGCTCTGCTCAGCTTGGTGTTATGCAGCTGACCCCAGGGGGTCTGTGGATCACTGGAACCTTCCCAGTCTGAATGGAATTGTGTGAAGCTTAAAACATAACAGATTTTAAAGACTTTTGACAGGAAAGATAATTTCAAGTATCTTGTTATATTTTTTATTCTGATTACTGCGTTGGATACTGAGTTTCACACATTTTTACACTTTGAAACTGGTGACTAGGAATTTCAAATTACTCATGTAGCTCATGTTAGATTTCTGTTGTATAACACCAGGCTTGTTCATATCCATGCATCCTCTGGGGTTCTTTATAACATGCACATTAGTACTCAGCGGATCCTAAGCTTAGATTCTGTGTGTTTTATAAACTCCCCACTAACACAGTTGCTGGCCTTCTGGGGATTTAACCTTGTACATGAGGGGCTGTATCCCCAGCCCTCTTTTCACTTTTTATTAGGTGACAGGGTCCTACTAAGTTGCCAATACTCACTCACCTTGTACTCACTCCATGGCCCAAGTAGGCCTTGAATTTGTAATCTACCTGCCTTGGCCTCCCAAGCAGATGGGATAACAGGCCTATGCTACCAGGCTCATCAGTGTTAAACACTTGAAATTGATGGCTCTCAGGTGGAAGTGTGCATCGAGTCATCTGGAAGGTTTATTAAACCATATTGCTCCATTCCCAGAATTTCCATTCTGAGGTGAGGCCCGAGAATCTGCATTCCATGAGTTGTCAGGTCATGGTGATGCTGCTGTTCCTGTCACGGTAGTTTCCTCAAGGCTGAAAATATGTCACAGTGACATGTGCACACTTAGGAGGAGTTCCTTGCTAAATTCACAGAAAATTTTCAATGCCAACCTAATCAAAAGCATTTGCTGTGAAGGTTGCCACCATAAAGCTAATACTTTTTTTTTTTTTTGAGGTAGGGTCTCACTCTGGCCCAGGCTGACCTGGAATCACTATGTAGTCTCAGGGTGTCCTTGAACTCATGGTGATCCTCCTACCTCTGCCTCCCGAGTGCTGGGATTAAAGGCGTGTGCCACCACGCCCGGCAGAGCTAATACTTTTATAGAGAGATATTTTCAAAGAAAATGTTAAAATAGGAAGGAATCATGTGGTCTTTCTCCTTTCTCAGCTGCAAACCTCATTTTTCTAAGAATCTTACCAGAAACCCCATTTACAGTAAAAGACATGTCTTAATTCCCTTGTGCAACCTTTATGGCTCATGGCTTTATTTTTATCAGATTGTAATCCTATTCAAAGAGAAAGAGAGAAAGTTTCTTAGCAACTCTTGGAATTGTCTCAATCCTTTATCTCTGGAAGGTGAAGGCTTATATTTTCTTTTCTTTTCTTTCTTTGTTTTTTCAAGGAAGGGTCTCGCTCTAGCCCAGGCTGACCTGGATTCATTATGTAGTCTCAGGGTGGCCTCGAATTCACAGCCATCCTCCTACCTCTGTCTCCTGAGTGCTGGGATTAAAGGTGTGTGACACAATGTCCAGCCTATTCCTGCTTTTGTTTTTCTTTTTTACTTGTGGTTAGAGAATGAGTCAGGTTTAATCCCTACCTTTGGGAATCTGAAGTCTCCTTTGTGATTTCCTCTACTGTTGGTATTTCTTTTTCTTTTTTGTTTTTTTTCCCTAAGTGTTCCAGGGTAATTGGGAAGGATGCGTTATCTTATTCTCAAAGTGTTCAATTGGTGATTGTTGTCTAGTTATTGTAGAGACATTATCAGTGATTTTCATATGTAATCTCCCCTGCTCCCTGCTTTTTTTCTTTTCCTTTTTTTTGGGGGGGGGGTGGAGCAATGTCTCACTCTAGCTCAGGCTGACCTGCACCTCTAGTTTAAATATCTCAAATTCATGGTGATCCTCCTACCTCCACCTCCTGAGTGCTGGAATTTTTGTTGTTGTTGTTGTTTGTTTGTTTTTCCAGGTAGGGTCTCACTGTAGCTCAGGCTGACCTGGAATTCACTATGTAGTCTCAGGGTGGCCCCAAACTCACAGCAATCCGCTGACCTTTGCCTCCTGAGTGCTGGGATTAAAGGCATGTGCCACCAACACCCAGTCTGGATATGTTTTCACTGCTGCCAGAGGCATCGTGCATTGGGGTGTTAGCTAAGACAGTGCTTATTATCGGAAGGGGTCTTTGGACTATGACAAAGGTGAGTAGCATCTAGGTGGCTCAGGATATCCCAGGTGGTTCCCTAAGACTGGGCCTAGATGGTTATGGTAGGGAGGGGTGGCAGTAGATGAAGCTCGACACCCAAGGGCATCCTTGTAAACTCCGCTAAAGTATTTTCGTTGAATACGTGAATATTGTGAGAAACCACTTACATAGTTCAGCAATTCTAATGTGTATATCTTTAGTGAGTTTCCCCTGGCTGCCATGGGAGGGGCAGATGGGAAGGGCCAGTTTGGAGTTGACAGGGAAAACAGAGAAAGATGGCATGACTGTCTAGCATAGTGAGCCAGGACAGGGCTCGTTCCCTCCTATCCTGGGGATTTAACCCAGAACCTTGAGTACGCTTAGACAAGTACTCTATCCCAGGCCTTTGTATGTGTTCCCCTGTGTGCATGTGTGTCCAGAGGTTAACATTGGTGTGTTCTTCAATCACTCTTCACCTTATTTATTGACACAGGGCCTCACTGATCCCAGAGCTTTCCGATCCAACTAGCATAGCTGGCCGGTTTGTCCCAGGTGCTGGGATTACAGGTGCACACCACCACACCCAGCATTTGTGTGGGTGCTAGGGATCTGAGCTCAAGTCCCCATGCTTGCATGGTAAGCACTTTACCAACTAGCCATTCTCCCAGGCCTTTCTGTTATATCTTGAGCTACAATCTTGCTAGGTTGCCCAAACTTGCAATCGGCCTCAGTTTCCTGAGTAGCGGGAGAAGGAAGGGTTCCAGGTTTCTGGGATAATTTGGGATGACATCTAGCCTAAAACAGTCCCTGACAGTTCTGTGCAGGCCGAAGCTCCACAAAAGAAGCCACAGGGAAGGGCAGGCCATGTTTTGAAAATTTGACATTTAGCTCACATATTGTATATACATCCCTTTAACGTGTACAACCCATCAGTTTCCAGGATGCTTACAAAGTAATGCAATCATCACCACCATCTGATTCCAGAAGGTTTTCATCACCTCAGAAGGAAACCCACCGAACTTACCCTCTGCTGTTAACCACCATCTTTCCACTCATTGTCGCTGTGGATTTGTCTAACTCAGAACACTTAATGCAGGTGGAAGGCCAGTACATTTTCAAACAAACCAGGAGAAACATGCTCTTTAGATTTTCCAGGGAATGCATGTAGATGGGCTCCAGAGGTGACTCTGATTGACAGGATGGAGGCTCTGCCCTCACATGGATGCGGCTTTGAGGCTTCAAAAAAGGGTCTCTACAGGGTTAAGGAAATGCTACTTGGCTTGAAAGATGGCTCAGCAGTCAAAGACACTTGTTTGCAAAGCCTGATGGCCTGGGTTTGATTCCCCAGTAATGACATAAAGCCAGATACACAAAGTGGTGCATGTGTCTCGAGTTTGTTTGCAGTGGTAAGCGGCTGTGGCCCAGCCATTTTCGCACTCTCTTTCTCTCTGTTTATAAATAAATAAATGTTTTTATAAAAACTAAAGAAAATGTTACTTGCTTGTAATATTTAGAAAACTTTCAGGATGGGTTGAGGAGATGGCACAGAGGGTAGGAGTGCCTGAGACCACCTGAATTCCATTCCTCGGCACCATGTAAATAGCTGGCCATACATGCCTGTAACCCCAGGCCTGATGGGGACCGAGACTGGAGAATCACCAGGGCCCACTGGTCAGCCTACCAGACTGAAAATGACAGCTCCAGAGTCAGTAAAAGACTGTGTCTCAAGAAAACATGTGAGTGAGCAATAGAGAAGCATCCTCTACGTGAGCCCACATGGGGGCTCACATGCCACACACACACACACACACACACACACACACACACACACAATACACACAAAGAAAGAAAATAAAACTTTTAGGACAAATAGACAAGCAATGGAATGAGAGGTTTTAAAAAATTCTGTTGTAGCTAGGTGTGGTGACACATGCCTTTAATCCCAGCACTGGAGAGGCAGAATTAGGTGGATCATGTGAGTTCAAGGGCAGCATGAAAATACATATGAATTCCAGGTCAGCCTGGGCTACAGCGAGACCCTACCTCAAAAACCCAAATACACACATACATACATACATACATACATACATACATACATACATACATACATTAGCTGGATGTGGTGGCCCATGGCTGTAATCCTAGTACTTGGGAAGTTGAGGCAGGAGGACTGCCACAAATTCAAGGTCAGTTTAGACTGCATAGTGAGCTCCAGGCCAGCTTGGGCTAGAGTAAGACTGTTTCAAAACAAACAAAAAGTGCTGTTATTAAATCTAATTTGTTGAGTGTGCTGGTACATGCCTTAATCCCAACACTTAGAGAGGCTGAGGCAGAAGGATTGAAGTGAGTTTGAGGCCAGTCTGGGACTACAGAGTGAATTCCAGGTCAGCCTGGGCTAGAGTTAAACACTACCTCTTAAATTAAGGCAGGTTCAGGGAGCTGGCCTAGAGGGCTTGTTTTAGCCTGGTCAGCTATTGGATATGTCTTGACCTCTTCTTGTTCTCCAGAGGCCTTTCCATCTGTAACTCCAGGCATGATTCTGGGTGACAGAATTTATTACACTCACACTGTACATATACAGCTATGACTGAAGTGAAGTAAGTGATACAAAGAGTGTTTTGTTTTGTTTTGTTTTTGAGACCAGGCCTCACCCTCCCAAAGTGCTAGGATTGCAGGTGTGCAATGCCACACCTGTCCCTTATTTCATTAAAAGTTTTATTTATTTATTTATTTGAGAGAGTGAGAGAAAGCGGGGGAGAGAGAGAGAGAGAGAGAGAGAGAGAGAGAGAGAGAGAGAGAGAGAGAGAGAGAGAGAGAGAATGAGAATGAGAATGAGAATGGCTGTACCAGGGCCTCCAGCCACTGGAAGCAAACTCCAGCCACATGAGCCACCTTTTGCATCTGGCTTAAAGTGGGTACTGGGGAATTGAACTTGGGTACTTCTGCTTTGCAAGCAAATGCCGTGACTGCTGAGGCATCTTTCCAGCCCTTATTTCATTTTTTAATGGTGATAAACACTTCATTTTGTTATGATGGACTCACTGAATACATTAACTGTCTTTGCTCTTTTTGGTACTGCTTTGTCTTTAACATTTCTGCCTAACTCTTTGTATTTCTGATTATCCTAAAGCTGTGCCTGGATTTGATTTCAAGTATCACTAAAAGGAGGAGGAAGAGGAATTCAGGTTCCAAGGACATGGCCATATTTAAGCTATTTGTACATATTGCTAAACTGTTCCTCTGAGGTTTCGAGAGGGGCTCTTTCCTCATACAATTATAAGTTAAGAGCCTTTAAGAAACTTTGTCCACTTACCCAGTGAAAGGAGGAGGATTTGTAATTGTTTCATGTGCATTTCTTGGATTGCTGGCCAGACTAAACATTTCCAAGTGCCTGACAGCCATTTGTAGTTCCGTTTTCATGCTTGACTTATTCCTGGCCTTTGCTCTTACAGTCCCTGTACATTGCCCTGAGGGTCCCTTACCTGGTATGTCCTGGAGCCCAGCTCAAGGGGAACAGGCCTCTGCCTTTGTGCATGTGGCTGGGATACTTGGTGGACTGACTTGACTTTTTGGCCAAATCTCCAGAACTTAAATACATATTTGCTAAACCTTTACTGACCAGATGCTTGGCAGGGGGGTGGTGCCCAGTTCTTAAAGGTCATGGGACCCCAGAGTATTTCACAAAAGTCCTCTGGAGCTGAGTTGAGATTGAAGAGCCCTCCTTGCCGGTGCTTCCTGGGGGAGGGGGGAATACACGTGGGACTTACAGTCTCAGTGTAAGTGGGCTTGTTGTTTTATTTATTTTTTAATATTTATTTATTTGCAAGCAAAAATAGAAGGAGGAGAGAGAGAGAGAAAGAGAGAGAGAGAGAGAATGGACATGACAGCCTACACAGCCTCCAGCCACTGCAAACAAACTCCAGATGCATGTGCCACTTTTTCACTGTGTGCATCTGGGCACTGGGGAATCAAACCAGGGTGGTTAGGCTTTACAGGCCAGTGCCCTAGCCACTGAGCCATCTCTCCCTGTTTATTTTTGTTCTTTGAGGCTGGGTCTCAATGTATACAAGGCTAGCCTCAAACTTGCAGTGTAGCCAAGGGCACTCTTGAACTCCTGAGTCTACTGTTTCCAACTTCCACGTGCTGGGATTATAGGTGTGTACCACCAGCTTTAAATTGGTTTTACCAAGAGGGCCAAAAATTTTACTCTGCTCTATAATGCCGGCTTGCCAAAGAGAATTCTATTTATTTATTTATTTATTTATTTATTTATTTATTTATTTTTTGGTTTTTCGAGGTAGGGTCTCGCTTTAGTCCAGGCTGACCTGGAATTCACTCTGTAGTCTCAGGGTGGCCTTGAACTCAGGGCAATCCTCTACCTCTGCCTCCGGAGTGCTGGGATTAAAGGCGTGCGCCACCACGCCCTGCTTTGCCAAAGAGAATTCTATTTTGAATAACAAAGGTGATTTTGCTAAATGGTTCTACAAATAGCATGTAAGGAAAACACTCTCCAGAAATCTTGTTTGTTTGTTTGTTTTGAGGCACGTTCTCTCTCTAGCCCAGGTTGACCTGGAATTCACTATGTAGTCTCAGGGTGGCCTTGATCTTCCTGTCATCCTCCTACCTCTTCCTCCTGAGTCCGTGAGCTACCACGCCCAGCAATGTTCAACCTTTTGTGGTAACATCAAGGTGACCTTCCTCCCCATTCAGAGGAATCTATCTTCCCCATCTCTTATAGAGTTCTGTGCATAAAATTGAGATGGCTTTTTGCCTGGTGTAACTCATTACAAATATTCTATAACTAAATGAATGGGGCTTTGAGCACTTGAGTCTGTGTAGCAGAAAGTCTCCCAAAACTGGAATTGCTAAGTTGAAATATCCATGCATTAGCATGTTTTTCTTGAAAGTCTCAAGTAGCCCAGGCTGGCCTCAAACTCACTGTGTACCCAAAGCTGGCCTTGAACTCTTGATCCTCCTACCTCTACCTCCTAAGTGTTGGGATTCCAGGTTGCATCACCAAGCGCAGCTATGAAATCTTCTACAAATACCCTCTGGCAAATCTGTACCAATTGACACCCACATCAGCAATCTGCTTGCCTTCTGTTTCCCCAAGGACTTGCCAAGGCTGTAAATTATGAATTTTTTTTTATTGTTGCTGCTTTTGAGGTAGGGTTTCACTGTAGCTCAGGCTGACCTGGAATTCACTATGTAGTCTCAGAATGGCCTTGAACTCATCAGTGATCCTCCTACCTCTGCCTCCCAAGTACTGGGATTAAAGGTGTGTCTACTAAATAAAAAAAATTTTTTTTTTCTTTTTGGTTTTTCGAGGTAAGGTCTCACTCTAGCCCAGGCTGACCTGGAATTCACTATGTAGTCTCAGGGTGGCCTTGAACTCATGGTGATCCTCCTACCTCTGCCTCCCGAGTGCTGGGATTAAAGGCGTGAACCACTACGCCTGGCTTCCACAGATTATTTTTAACTTTCTTTATTTGTGTGTGTGCGCACAGGGTTTGCTTGAGCACACTGAAACACACACACACACACACACACACACACACACACGCACGCACGCACACATTCCCATGTGTGTATGTATGCGTGTACACAGGGTCTCTTGGCCCTGTAAAGGAACACCAGATACATGTGCCACTGTTTGTATCTGGCTTTGCATGAGTACTGGGGAATTGAACTTGGGTCAGAAGACTTTGCAAGCAAGAGCTTTTAAACCACTGAGCCATCTCCCCAGCTAGCTCGTGAGTTTAGTTTTGAAGGGAGGGGGTCAGCTATTTTGCAAAATGTTCTTTAGTTTGAACTCACCTGATGTTTTCTCCTAGATAAGAATGTTTGAGGCCCTGGGTTCTTAGCAAGAATGCCACAGCAGGGATGCAGCGAATCCTGCCAGGAGCACCTGTGGGTGATCCTTACCACTGTGGGGGATGCTAGCTTTGCTTAGAATTTAGTATCTAATTCCCTTCCGCCCTCCCTCCCTCCCTCCTTTCTTTCTTTTATTTTTATTTTTATTTTTTTAGACAGCCAAGGCTGATCTCATGCAGCCAAGGCTGATCTTGAACTTACTATATAGTCAAAACTAGCTGGGACTCCCTGATCCTCCTGCCTCTGCTTCCTGAGTGCTGGGATTACAGGTGTGCTATTATAGGTGGGCTAAAATTTTATTTAACAAGATTAAAGCTGATAAAAGTTTAACAAGATAAAAGTATACAGTGAAATGTTTGCATTGTTAAAACAGGTTGGTGAGGGCTGGAAAGATAGCTTAGCAGTTAAGGCACTTGCCTCCAGTGCCTAAGGCCCTAGGTTCAATTCCCCAGGTCCTACATAGGCCAGACCCACAAGGTGGTGGCCCTGGTGCGCTCTCTCTCTCTCTCTCTCTCTCTCTCTCTCTCTCTCTCTCTCTCTCTCTCTCTCTCTGCTTGAAAATGAATAATAATAATAAAAAAAACCAGGTTGGTGAGTTTTGGCAAATATACAAATCCATACAACCAAGTAACCTAACTGGGATTGTTACATATGGTTTACAGTTGATTTTACAAAAGAGATTGTATGTCTTCCTATGTGGGCTAATACTTTTGTTAGACATTTTAGGAAAAACTGCATCTACAAATGAACTCCAGACACATATGCCACTTTGTGCATCTGGTTTTACGTGGGTACTGAGGAATTGAACCCAGGGCAGCAGGGTTTGCAAGTAAGTACCTTTACTTGCTTTCTGGGATGTAGCTCAGTCGTACAGTGCTTACCTAGCACACACAAAGTATTAGCTTCTTTCCCTAATCTTGCCAAATCAAATAAATAAAATGGAGATGGCACCTAGCTCAAAACATTGAGTGGGCTGGGCTTGGTGGTGCAACCTTTAATCCCAGCACTTGGGAGGCAGAGGTAGGAGGATCACTTGAGTTTGAGGCCAGCCTGGAGTTCCAGGTCAACCTGGGCTAGAGTGAGACCCTACCTCAAAAAACAAAACAAAATGAAAACCAATCCCAAAACAAAACCCCCACTGAATCATCAAAACTGCTAAGGAATCATACAAACCAATAAAATAAACATGTTAAAGGCAAGAAAGCCTGCCATGGTATGATTTCCAGTTCAGCTGGGCTATGGTGAGACCCTTCCTCCAGAAAAGGAAACATGCAAAGAAAAAAAAGTCGAAAAAAATAAAAGCTGGGAGCTGAGAGAGGACATGAACATTTGTTCCCAAATGAAAGCAGCCTTCTATAGTGACAGCCATGAGAAAAGATGTCCAGCCTCCCTGATGACCACAGACATGCACATCGGAACCACAGTGAGATGTAGGGTTTCAGCTATCAGATTGGCAGATTAAAAAGATTCAGAAGGCCGTGTTGGCGAGGGTTTCAGGAAGGAAGCCAGCTCCTGCCTTGCTGGTGGGAGTGGACATCAGCTTGGATGTTTGGAGGGTACTTTGGCTTTCCTTACTTGATAAAATTATAAATGTTGGTTCCTTTTGTTCATTAATTGCTCTTTTATAACAGCTTCTTCCACACATGCACAGTGTAAATGGGCAAATCTGTGGATCATTGCCACATCGTTTCAAAGAGCTGGGAAGGCTGTGGCCCTGCCGTGCCATGCTATACATACTATGCAGCAAATGCAAGGAACGAGGAAGCTCGTTGTACAGGGAAGGGTTCACAGTGGAAGTAAAGGTAGACTTTCCACAGCAGGGAGACTTAGGCTCCTTTCCTGGAGGAAACACTCTCCTTTGGTAACACTGTAACTCACGGCGGCTCACAGTTACTGATCACAGCTTGTTTTTGTTATGTGGAACTAGAGATTTTTCTAGCAATTAAGCTTCACCGGAGCGTGTTATTCTGAGATGTTTTGGATGCGATGTACGTGCTGAAGGGCCACGTAGCTTAGTGAAACCCTTAGAGAAGCTTGGATGGACAACAGCAAGGAATCCCTAGCAGAAGATGAAGAAGCAAGCATGCACACCGTGCCAGGCGTGCAAAGGGCTGGCCTGCTTTGGTCGTTCACAGGTGTTGCTGAGCAGCTGCTGTGAGCCAGCCACTGGGGTCGGGGCCAGAATGATTATTGGCTGTGTCGCAGTAGGTATGGTACCAGGAGGCACTGGCTTGTGAGTGGTGATATAAGAGATGTGACCCTGACAGCCTGGCACACAGTAGTTGCTTAGTGTATGGGATTTGCTACATGAATGGATGAGTTAAGTCAGGGCCCCAATAGATGATAGGAGACATTCATTTTAGGATAACTGGAAAAGCTCTACTTGCAGAGAGGCCGGAGGGGGGTGGGACTGTAGGAAGAAGGAACAGTACAGGACGTGTGGGGACCTAGGTTGAGGTGTAGCCCAAAGCTCAGGGCCGTGCCCGAGGGCATTGAGGCTGCTCTGCTAAACCCATCTGAGAGCCAGAGGGCAGAGAACCTCAAGCAGTGGGCCGGGTGCCCTGGAGTGGATTTCTAGGTCTCGCATGGCAAGCATCTGGGACTGCATGCTTTGTTCCATAAAGAATCCT
Source organism: Zapus hudsonius (assembly GCA_004024765.1). Lineage (NCBI taxonomy): Eukaryota > Metazoa > Chordata > Mammalia > Rodentia > Dipodidae > Zapus > Zapus hudsonius. Next base: position 22,455 of record PVHP010007530.1, read on the forward strand.
GGCGGGCTGGAGAGATGGCTCAGCGGTTAAGGCACTTGCCTCCAGTGCCTAAGGCCCCGGGTTCAATTCCCCAGGTCCCACATAAACCAGACCCACAAGGTGGTGGCCCTGGTGTTCTCTCTCTCTCTCTCTCTCTCTCTCTCTCTCTCTCTCTCTCTGCTTGAAAATGAATAAATAAAATATTAAAAAAAAGAATCCTGGCAAGGAAGTCTGGAAAGATAGTTCAGTGGTTAAAGTTGTTTGCTTGAAAAGCTTGTCAGCCTGGGTTCAATTCATGTCTGGCATTCGTTTACAGTGGCAAGAAGCTCTGGCACACAGACTCACATGCAAATAAAAAATTAAAAAGACTCCTGTGACTCAGATGCTCAGAAGATAAAGTACTTACTGCACAAGCATGAAGACCTGAGTGTGAATCTCCAGAACCCATGTAAAGCTGTGTGTGGTGGATTGCACTGTAATCCCAGCTCTGGGGAGGTAGAGACAGGAGGATCCCTAGCTAGCTTGCCAAACTAAGTCAGTGAGTTCTGAGTTCAGTGAGAGACCCTGTCTTAAGAAAATAAGATGGAGGGGTGGAGACTGATAGAGGGAAGATGCCCAATATTAACTTCTAGCCTCCACACACAGGCATACTTATGTAAATGTGCACCTACACATATGCACATACATATGAACACACATAAACTCATACATGCACACCAGACACTCATGCAAAAAATAAACGCAACCTGTGATGTCATCAACATTAACCCAAACTCATGCCTAGGGGTCTGAGGTTAGACAAGTACTGACCAAAGCTCTCATTACTGAAGCTTAGTACTCACAAAGATGCTGACACAGGCGGGAACTGTCCAGATGACTGCTGGAGCCCCTGTGTGAAGGACACATACGGGCTGCTTAAGAGCATCTCAGTTTCCCCATTGAAAAATGGCATCATATCCACCTTCCAGGAATCTTGTGAAGATGCAGTAGGACAGTGACTGTAGAATGCTCTGTCATATGACAGGCTGTCTAAAAGGAGGACCCATGCAGCGTTAGTGAAGCCTTGGGGACATGCCCAAATGCAAGGTCTTTCCCATTTGGTAGGGGAGGGTGTATGGCTCATTTTTTGTTCAGTTTTATTTAGGTATTTATTTTTAACTATAATCGACAGCCTTCATGCATGTATATGATACTTTTTTGGTTTTTTTGTTTTGTTTTGTTTTTTCGAGGTAGGGTGTCACTCTAGCCCAGGCTGACCTGGAATTCACTATGTAGTCTCAGGGTGGCCTTGAACTCACGGCAATCCTCCTACCTCTGCCTCCTGAGTGCTGGGATTAAAGGCGTGTGCCACCACACCCGGCTTATTTATTTATTTTTTAAGATGGGGTTTCCTATAGACCAGGCTGGCCTCCGACTCATTATGTAGCTGAGAATGACCTTAAACTCCTGATACTCCTCCTCCACCTCCTGAATGCTGGGATTATAAACGTGTACCACCATGTCTGGTTTATTCAGTGCTGAGGATAAGGGTCTAGGGCTTCATGTATGCTAGGCAAGCATTCTACCAACAAAGCTCCATCCCCAACCTGGTGGTTCTTTTCTGTTTATTTTATTTTATTTTTTATTTATTTATTGCAAGCAGACAGATACAGACAGAAAGAGAAACAGAGAGTATGGGCACACCAGGGCCTCTAGCCACTGCAAATGAAATCCAGATGCATGCATCACTTTGTATATTGGACTTTACATGGGTACTGGGGAATTGAATTCTTGTTGTTAGGGTTTGCAGGCAAGTGCCTTAACCACTGAGCAATCTCTCCATCCCTGGTTGTTCTTTCCTTCTGCATTGTTGAGAATTGAACCCAGGGCCTCACCCATGCTATGCACGAGCTATCCCGGTGAACTGCACCCCCAGCATGGGCTTTATGGGCTTTCATTTTCAAACTGTTTGGTGGTGGTGGTTCTTCCTCCTCCTCCTCCTCCTCCTCCTCCTCTTCTTCTTCTTCTTCTTCTTCTTCTTCTTCTTCTTCTTCTTCTTCTTCTTCTTCTTCTTCTTCTGTCTTCTTCTTTCTTCTTCTTTTTCTGGCCAACCACAGATTTCTTTGAAGAAAATGAGTTGTGACCCTTTTCCCCTCCTTTGCTTTCATCACCGGGTCTTTCAAGGTGTTCCTGTTCCATGTTCTGAGTGGCGACATGTCTGTTGCTTGTGAGAACAAGACCCCATATTCCATCTGTGGTCTGGTGCGTGATCTGGGTCCACTCTCCCTGCAGACATCGCCTCCTGTGGGCAGAGAAGATCTGAGGGAAAACTGCGTGGTCAGAAATTTCACTGTGGTATTTATTAGTTTGGCAGTTAGATCCCACCTGGATTTCTGCTTATTCAGCTTTTTGTTCTGGGGTGATCAGTACCTGGCTAGTTATTTCAGCATTAATATTAATAATAATCCTGAAAAGATTAATCTATATTTTATAGATCAGAAAACCGAGGCTTAAAGAAAAATTTGTGCAGAATTACACACTGGTAATTTGTCAAAACCATGGTGAATTTGAACCTTTTCCTTCCAAATTTTGTACCATCCTTACTTTCTAAGGGATGTTTTCTGGAGGTCCAAAGTTTTGTGTTTCTAATTACAAAATCAACACTGGACTATAATAGAAAAATATCAAGTAGGAATAATATTTGCAGCTAATGAGCATACCGTCTAAGTTTCTGTTTTGGTTTTTTTCCACCTAACATTATAATACGCGCCTTGTTCCAAGGTAGTTGAAATTCTCTGTAAACCTTATTTTCAATGGCTACCTAATAATCCCTCAACTGGATACACCATCCCTCAAACAATTCCCTATTGTTGAACCTGCAGGTTCTTTCCAGTTTCTTAATGTCAGCACCCGTGCTGCAAAGAACATCTTTTTATTCAGAAAGCTTTTCTGCTTTTCCTGTTTCCTCAAGATGGTTTCCCAGAAGTGGAACGACTGGTTCACATGCTGGTAACACTTTCCATCTCTTACAGATCACCAAATCCTTCCCCAGAGGCTGACCGGGCCCCTTCCCTGCCACACAGCTCCCCACCTCACCTGCTCTTTCTTCTCTCCCCAAAGCCTTATAAAGAGAATGGCACAGAGCGTGGTGGAGGTCATGGAAGATTCCAAAGGCAAGGTCCACGAGAACCTCCTGGCGAATGGAGGTAGGTCTGTGAAGACTTTTCTTTCTCAGAAGCCATTCTCTTCACCGTGGTCACCTTAGAAGCTCTGAATGGTCAGGGTGGACAGGGGCCCTACACTCTGCGTGAGCCCAGCAACACACTCATGTGTGCAAGACAGGCCGCTTTTATTCTCCTGGCTCTGCTCTTTCCCTTCCAGGGATGAGGCGTGTCTTCCCTGTCATTCAACTCCTCAGTGAAAGGTGAAATGGAGAGGGCTAGTCTCCAGTTAGCTTTCACCTGCTCTGTAAGTCTCCACAGTGCCATATAAGGAAAATTTCATATACTAAAATTTATTTGTCCTTTTCCCTACACAAGGTGTGAAAAATAGCTGCATGTGCTGAGCATTGTCTCCAAATAGTTTTTGTTGTTGTTGCTCTTATTTTCAAGGTAGGATCTTGCTCTAGCCCAGGCTGACCTGGAGCTCTGTAGTCTCAGGCTGGCCTTGAACTCACATCGATCCTCCTACCTCTGCCTCCCAAGTGCTGGGATTAAAGGCGTGCTCTACCACACCATGGATTTATGCATAGATATATACATATATGTACTACAGTCCCACCTGGAAACATTAAGAGACCTTTTCTTTCTTTCTTTCTTTCTTTCTTTCTTTCTTTCTTTCTTTCTTTCTTTCTTTCTTTCTTTCTTTCTTTCTTTCTTTCTTTCTTTCTTTCTTTCTTTCTTTCTTTCTTTCTTTCTTTCTTTTTGTCTTACTCTAGCCTAGGCTGATCTGGAAACCACTCTGTAACCCTGGCTAGTGTTGAACTCATGGCGATCCTCCTACCTCAGCTTCCTTTGGAATACTGGGATTAAAGGCTGGTGCCAACCATGCCCAAGTTTAAGAGATTTTTTTTTAGTTTACTGGTTTAAGTTGGCAAGTGGAAATGTTCATTCCCCTCCATCTGAACTTGGCTTTGCATGTCTTTGTGATTTAATAACTCACTGTATATTATATTTCAGGTTTGAAGGAAAAAATGAAATGTTTAAAGAGTAGGTGGTGTGTTGTTTGCTGTGTGCATGCTCAGTGTGCTGCTGCATGTTGGGGGGGTCAGAGCCTCGGTCTGGTTGTTGGGTACAGTGATCAGGCCAAAACAATTTCCCAAGTAACAGCCTTGGAGCTGGGTTGCCATACCATATAACACAGATCGAAACTATTTCATGCTTGGATCTCTTTTCTTTGCCACGCCTACTTCCTTGAGCCCTCCTGTGTGTCACCTGGAAACTGGAGTGTGTTCATAGTAAACTTTGGCATCCATCTTTGTACTTGTGGGCTTCTCCTGGTCTTGAAGCCTGTCCCTGGCATCTTGCCTACCTGCTCTATGAGGCTGTCTGAGGACCACTCTCAATTTATATGCCAGGCTTTGCTTCCTGTTGTCTTGATGACAGTCATATAGACCCTAGGACTCTCCTGGGACACCGCCTGTTGTAGCTCGCATTGCTGTACAGAAAAGACCGCCCCCCCCAACAAAAGCAAGCTAATAGGAGGTATGAGTTTATTTTGGCTTACAGACTCAAGGGGAAGCTCCATCCTGGCAGGGAAAACAATGGCATGAGCAGAGGGTGACATCACCTATGCCACAGCACTGCAAACAGTGGCAGGAAGGTGTGCCCAACACTGGTAAGGGGAAGCTGGCTATAACCCCCATAAGCCCGCCCCCCAAAACAAACCTCCAACAAGGTTCCAATTCCAAAACTGCCAACAGCTGGGGATCGAGCATTCAGAACACATAGTTTGTGCGGACACCTGGATCAAACCACCACACCACCCAGCGGCCATGCTTGTGATGGTCAGAAGGAGGTACTGGCTTTGTGTTTCTCTAGCTGGCTTCAACTACCAACTAGCAGAATGAAAGAACAAGTCATTTTACTATTTGATTTGATTTGTCTGTGTGGAGGCCAGTGGTCAACATCAGGCGCCTTTCTCAGTCTGAGACAGGGTCTCTCATGAACCTGGAGCACACCAATTCAACTAGTCCAACTAGCCAGCCTGCCCCAGGGAATTCAACCTGTCTATATCTTAGCATTGGGATTATGTGGGTGCTTTGGGGGGGGCGGGAGGGATGTCTGAATTCAGGCCCTCACCATTGCATGGCAGTCACTTTACCGACTGATCTATCACACCAGCTCCAGAGCAAGCCATTTTGTTTTATTTTTAATATTTTATTTGTAAGTAAAGAGATACAAAGAGAGAGAGAGAGAGAGAAAGAGAGAGAGAGAATGGGTGCATCAGGGCCTCCAGATGCATGCACTTTGTGCATCTGGCTTACGTGGATACTGGGGAATTGAACCCAGGTCATTAGGCAAGTGCCTTAACCATTGAGCCATCTCTCCAGCAAACCCCCCCCCCCTTTGAAAATAGTTATTTATTTGTAAGTAAAGAGATACAAAGAGACACGGAGAGAGAAGTAAGTCATTTTAAAGTGGAAGTTACTAACTGCCTTCTAAAATGCAGTCTATTTGTCACACTGTCTCTTGCTGAGGGTCAGAAAAGGACATTTTGTCAAGTTCACCAGCTGTTCTTATTTGCTAGCTGGTGACTTGTTGGACTCTACACTGAAAAGTTGACTCAAGGCAGAGAGCTGCTTTTCTTTTCTTTTCTTTTTGTTTTTCGAGGTAGGGTCTCACTCTAGCCCAGGCTGACCTGGAATTCACTCTGCAGTCTCAGGGTGGCCTTGAACTCATGGCAATCCTCCTACCTCTAGTGCTGGGATTAAAGGCGTGTGCCACCACGCCCGGCTAGAGAGCTGCTTTTCTAAAGTCTCTAGGGCATGAAAATTTAATCTTACATTCAAATACTAATCAAGATGCCAATATTTCAGGGCTGGGTGTAGCTCATTGGCAGAGTGCTTGCCTAGTACAGGGCCCTGGGTTCCATCCCCAGCACTGCACCGAAATAAAGCAAAACAAGAAAGCAAACAAACAGAAGGTTTATCTTCCACTCTGAGCTAATGACTTAAACTTAGGTTGCAGGCAAACTCCTTAACCGCTAAGCCATCTCTCCAGCCCCAGGTGGAATTACTTCGAAGGTCCATCCCTGTTCCAGATATACTGATTCTGAGACAAAAGTTGCCTTTCTTCTCAGGACCAAACTTTGCTTGTGTAGTATGCTTCATTATCTCCAGGCCTTTTGTGAGGGTTGGGTCCCAGTGACTTCCAAGACTAAACTCTGAAGCATGCTCTGAGCCAGCCCTGCCGAAGGCCCATCAGTAGCTGCTAAACCCTAGTCATGCACGTTAGTTTACCCCATAGGCTCTGGAAAGCCCTGTGGTTAAGGCCTTTGAAACTTTAAAAACTGTTTTGCATGTGTATGTGAGGTGCATGCGTGTGTATGGTGCATGTGAGGCCAGAGGTTTGCATTGCTGTTCTCAGTCATTCTCTACTTTGTGCTGTTGTTTGTTTGAGACAGGGTCTCTTACTGCACCTGAGCCCCAGGGAGACCCTCTCTCTGCCTCTTCACTTCTGGGAGTTCTGGGATTAAAGATTTGGGTCATCATGCCTGGCATTTTATGTGGGTGCTGCTTGTGCAGCATGCTTTACCAGTCATCTTCCCAGCTCCAGGAGAACATTTGTTTGTTTGTTTGTTTGTTTTCGGATAGGGTCTCGCTCTAGCCCAGGCTGACCTGGATTTCACTATGTACTCTCAAGGTGGCCTCGAACTCATGGTGATCCTCCTACCTCTGCCTCCCAATACTGGAATTAAAGCCACCATGTCTGGCTCCAGAACATTTTATTTTATTTTTTCCATTCCTTTATTTGCAAGAAGAGAGAGAGAGAGAGAGAGAGAGAGAGAGAGAGAGAGAGAGAGAGAGAGAGAGAGAGAGAGAACATGAATGGGTGTGCCAGGGATTCTAGCACGAACTCCAGATGCATGCGCCACTTTGTGCTTTATGTCAGTACTGAGGAATTGAACCTGGGTCCTTAGGCTTTGCAGGCAAGCATCTTAACCACTAAGCCATCTCTCCAGTCCCAGGAGAACTTCTTTCAACTCGTTTTCCCAGATCTAAATAAAATAAGGAAATCCTTTTCTTTCACATGATGCTCATATGTTAGAGATAGAATCACTTAGAGGAGCTCATTATTATTCCATAGATGGGATTTTAAATCTGTCCCTCCAGGAGAACTTGAGGCTCTGATGACCATGAAAGTCCAGCAATGGTCAGACCTGGTCCTGCTGCATACAGTGTATCTGGGCCTTGGCCATTCACATCTATGGACTTACTTTTCTCACTTGCAAATGGACTGATAATGATCCCAGTATAGACTCTCAGCTTCTCTAGGCAGCCTTTTGTATTTGTCTTTGCTTCCACGGAGTGCTCAGCATGGAAGGACCTAGACAAGAGGTCCTTCCATGGAGCTGAGGCAGAACACATAAATGCTCTCTGGCTTGGGCCCTGGAATGTCTGCAGGACAATATGAGGGCCTGTCTGGCTAGGCAGGCCATGGGCCACAGCCCATGTGGTCACAGTCTTGGGTCCTGACAAAGCCTTGTTTGGATTTTCAGATGAGGCCATTGTTGCTCAAGAGGTGGCAGTCTGTTGAGTGTGTTTTGATGTGGAGCAAACCTGCCTGGGCCGTGGTTTGACCTCACAGGCCTTCAGCCCAGGCCCCACCTTGTTCGCTCCAAGGATCAGGCTTAACTGACTGTCTTCTCCTGAGCAGCAGAGGCAGAGCTGAAGGGCAAGGAGGCTGTTCTGGAACAATGGTTTGCCAAGGCAAGGTGCAGGGACAGGGGAGAGCCTTTAGATGTGTGTCCAGAGCTGGTGTTGATGTGAGGGCTGTGGAAGAGGAGCATGCAGGAAGACCTCGAGTACCCAGAGGTCTCTTGAACCTCATCAGGAGGTCCTTTTCTACTAGCCTCTTGGGTGCTTCTGGGCATATACTGTCCCTCAGAGAGGGTTGACAGCCCAACAATACATTCTATACCTCTGAGAGCTCACAGTCTAGTGGAGGTTGTGGTCTTGGAAGTGGGATCTATGCAGATCTTGGACTTGGTGGCCAGGGATGAAGACTAGAACTTGCTTTGCAATGGATCTCTCCTAAGCAGCTTAGAGAATGTGAGTTCCCCCAGCCACCTCAGCTGTGAGGAACATGGCTATCTTGAGGGTACTGTGGAGAACTTGCTCTGCAAGGGGCACAGTGACAGGATCGGCTCTGGGGACACAGACTCAAGTGAGTCACAGGCTGTCCCCTGAAGAAGTCTGAGAGTGCAAGATGGCCACACAGTATCATTAGTGTCAGGGAGCTCAGGGACAGTCAGGGCAGCGCTGGAAGGAGTTGACGTTCATCCAACCTGAGCATTGAAGGGTCTGAGCAACAGAGAGAGAGGTGAGGGGTTGGGGGTGACTTGGCCTGGGCACAGCTCTGGAATGCTGGAGGCGATGCACCGGAAGTCACAGGCTGCCCTGGCTTGAACGCTCCTGCGCAGCTGCCTTGGCGCCTGTTCTCACCTCTTGGATGGGCCTGGACTCCCCGTGGAGGTCTGTCTGCCATCCTAGGCTCACCCACAGCAGGGCTCCACAAGGAAGGCTCAGTGGCATTGCTGCCCCAGGAGAGGCCTCATGACCTTCCTGTTCAGTCTTTAGGGTGTGGCAATTGATGCCAAAGTCTGTCTCAGTCTAATTGGACCACTGTCACAAAAGTCACAGGAAAGTTAAACACTAGATGTGTTTTCTCACAGTTCTTGAGGCTGAATATCCAAGGTAATTCAGTTTCTCTTCCTTCTCTCTCCCTTTACTTCCTTCATTTCTCTTTATTTATTTATTTTTTTTGGTTTTTCGAGGTAGGGTCTCACTCTAGCCCAGGCTGACCTGGAATTCACTGTGTAGTCTCAGGGTGGCCTTGAACTCATGGTGATCCTCCTACCTCTGCCTCCCGAGTGCTGGGATTAAAGGCGTGCGCCACCACGCCCGGCTCATTTCTCTTTATTTTTCTTTCTTTTCTCTTTCTTCCTCCTCTTTCTCTTTCCCTCCCTCATTCCTTCCTTCCTTTAGGTCAAGTATTAGTATGTATTTATGCACAATAAAAGCATTTACAAATTGAACTAGAAACTTAAATAGAAGTTTAACAGCTTTTGTTTATTAAATAGCCAAAACACCTTTTATTCCCCAAGTTGGTAAAGAAAAATTAATTTATAATATGGTACAAAACTAATCAGAAGGACAGACATAAAACAAATTCTTATCTCGAGCTGGAAACCTTTGGTGATATGGCTTAACCATTATCAAAGCAGGTAGCACTGAGCCTTCTTTCTTTCTTTCTCTCCCTTCCTTCCTTCCTTCCTTCCTTCCTTCCTTCCTTCCTTCCTTCCTTCCTTCCTTCCTTCTTTCTTTCTTTCTTTCTTTCTTTCTTTCTTTCTTTCTTTCTTTCTTTCAGACAGGGTTTCACTCTGTAGCCATGGCTGGCCCGAGACTCACTATGTAGTCCAGCTTGGCCTTACACTCAAGCCAATCCTCTTGCCATAGCCTCCTGAATTAAGTGCCGAGATTATAGGCATGTACTACTACACTTGGTCAGGCTGCCTGGCCATGTCCGGTTACTACCTTCTTGTGTCCTCACATGACCTTCCTTGCATGTGGAGAGGGAGTGAGCATGGAGCTCTCTAAAGTCCCTTCTTACAAGGACCCAAATCCTGTCCCCAGCCCTAGCTCCTTAGAGAGTCTCTTGTCTCAGGCCAAGGCCACTGTAAATTCCAACACCAGTGTTGTTAATGTCTAACACACATTCTCCTGAGGACCTCTTCCAAGACCAGCTGATCTAGGAAATACCTCAGTGTGGTCTTTGTGAAGGGGCTGTTTGAGGGTCGAGCCTCCCTCTTCCACCTGCAGCATAACTGGGCCCTGATTGTGGGCATGCTGGGGAGAAGGAGCCGAGGTCCCTTCTGCATGCTAGGCAAGGGTGCTTCCTGTCTTTCTCCTGCTGTGATGGAGCCAGAGTTTCCTCATGGATATAATGATAGTCCTTAATAGGGCTGAAGGGTAAAGTCAATGAGATGATTCATGTGTCCTGACCCAAGGTAGCAACAAGTTCATGTCAGCTACTTTAATGGTTGGCATCGTCATCTGTGTTATTTTAAGGTGTTTTCTACCTTTAATGCTCACAGGGTTATGACCAGGCGGCTTCCTTTCTGAGTCTCCTTTGGTTTCCATCTACTTCTTGGGGACTTGTGCATATCAGAGCTCATCTCCTCTCCCCTGTGTCCTTCAACTGCCGCCAAATGCCCAGGTTAATGTATGTTCCTCCCTCCACCCAGTCACCAGGCGTAGGAATCTGGGTGTCACCTGGCCTCCATGCCCTGTGTGTCATTGGCCTTGCATCCTGTTGAGTGGGTCCCCTCCTTGCTGCTCCCAAGGCCCCTCTGACCCCTTTCAGCTCCTCTTCTCTCCCCCGCCCTGGCTTCCACTTCCAGCAAGGGACTCTCCCACAGCGTGTGTCCCTGTCCTCTGGGGCCACCTCTTTCAGGACTACTGCCCGAGTTGGAGGGATTCACGACCAGTTCCTGCCTGGCACACAGCAGACTGAATGTGTGGGGGGCCTAACATTGTGACACACAGATGCAAACCTGACCTCACATCTGGCCTGCCTTCCTGCCTAGCCCCTGTCTTCTTCCTTGTTCCCTCAGCCTCACCAAGACTCCTGTGTCCCCTGAACATGAGGCCACTCCTGACACCCAACACACTTCCTCAGAGCCACACGCTGATTCCTCTGCCTTTCAGCCTCTACAGGTCCTGTTCAATTGAAGCCATGGTGGCCTCCTGAGGAGAACCTGGAACCCAGTGTCCTTGTGCCTGAAATCTATCCACTGTTGGCAGTCTCCCACTGCTTTCTTAGTTCTTCAGGCACACTATGAATGTCTGCCCTCAATCCCCAGCAGCATGGTGTGTTCAGAGGGCAGTGATGGTCCCTTTCTATGTACATGCTGAGCCGGGCATGGTGGTGCATGCCTTTAATCCCAGCACTTGGGAGGCAGAGGTAGGAGGATCACTGTGAGTTCAAGGCCACCCTGAGACTACAGAATGAATTCCAGGTCAGCCTGGGCAAGAGGGAGACCCTATCTCAAAAAAAAAAAAAAAAAGATATGCTGAAAAGGGCTGTTAGGAACAGAACTTTCAGAGAGAAGTCCCTTCTAGGAAGAGCTGTCTGTGAGGGTTGGGGGGCCCAAAGGACCACTATAGCCCCAACATATTCACTGGGTTTCCCACTTTGCCATAGAGCAAATGTTAAAAAGTTATAATGATGGGCTGGGGAGATAGCTCAGTGGTTAAAGGCACTTGCTTGCAGAGCCTGATGGACAGGGTTTGATTCCCCAGTACCCATGTAAAGCCAGATGTAAAAAGTGGCACAAGCATCTGGAGTGTTTGCTTATAGTGGCTGGAGGCCCTGGCATGCCCATATTCTCTCTCTCTCTCTCTCTCTCTCTCTCTCTCTCTCTCTCTCTCTCTATCTCTCTCTGCCTAGTAAAGAAAAATATTTTAAAATTTAAAAAAGTTATAATGAGCCTGGTGTGGTGCTACATACCTATCATCCCAGCTACTCAAGGTCCTGATGCAGGAGAATGGCTTGAATCCAGGAGATTGATGCCAGCCTGGGTGTGGTGGTTTGAATGCAAAATGCCTCCCCACAGCCTCATATGTCTGTGATTAAGCCTCATGCTTAATCCCCAACTGATGGAGCCTTTGGGAGGTGGAGCCTTGATGGAGGAGGTGTTACTTCAGGTGGGCTTTGGGGTGTTATAGCCCAGCCCCACTTGATGTACTTAGTTCTGTCTCTACTCCCTGCTGATGGGAAGATGTGATGTCTGGCTGTCTTCTCCTGCCATGCTTTCCCTGCCATGAGGAAACTTCCCCTCCAAACTGAAAGCCAGAAATAAACTCTTTCCTTCCATAAACTGCTTCTGGTCAGGTGTTTTGTCATAGCAACAAGAAGGTAATATTTATACTAGGCAACACAGATACTCTGTCTCAAAATAAATAAGGAAAAGAAAAGAGAGAGAGAGAGAGAGAGAGAGAGAGAGAGAGAGAGAGAGAGAGAGAGAGAGAGAGAAGAGGCAATGTGCCTGACAAAGCCCGCAGAGAGCACTCCAAATATGCAGAGAACATTGGTGAGCAAGCCCTCAAGCTTTGTGGCTCACACCTGCATTCTCAGTATTTAGGAGGCTGAAGCAGGAGGATTGTCATGAGTTTGAGGCTAGCTTGGTAAATTCCAGGCCAGCCTGGGCTACTGAGTGTGACTATAAAAATCAAACCAAGTAACAACAAAAATAAGTGGTCTACCCATTTCTTAGACACACTGACTCAGTTCCTCGCTTGCTTCAGGCCCAGAGCTCTAAGCCAGCCAGACTCCTTCAGAGTTCTTCCTGACCTCAGCTGCAGGGCTTTCCCAAACCTCATCCTACAATGGCCAGGGACACCCCTGAAGACAGAGGGTTTTGTTTGGCTTTGAAGAAAGACAAGGGAAGGTAGGCCATTGATGAACATGCTGATGTGTTCTGCTCACTCCACTTTAATGGCACATACTGAGTGATGCATATAGCAGTGGGAAGAAAAATCCCAGCATGCCTGTGTGTGGCCGATGCAAGAGTGCCTTCTCTAGTCTGGACAGTGTGGCACAGTGCTGCTCAACGCAGCCTTATTCCTGCTGCAACGCTGGAGGCGGAAGTCTGTCCTACAGGCAGGCAGCGATGCTGGGGCTTTTCAGGTGCTTGATTGGACCTTCCTGGTATGCCTGTGGGTACCTCAAAACAGACTCAGCTGGGGAATGTAGCCCAAGCAACTGGAGAAGTGGCCAGTGCCCCCAATGTCACTGGCTTGCCTTCCACCTCTAAAGGAAGCAGTTCTCCAGTACAGCAGACCTCAGCCAGCGTGGCAGCCACAGGGGAATGGGGCTCAGAAAGCACCTATCCTCCTGCCCTGCCCTCAAATCTGGGGCAATTTTCAGATGGGCTTGGGGGCCAGGGCTGATGGTTCTCTTCTGGCTCTGAGCTGCTCTTACACATGGAGTGTCTGGATCCCCCAGAGCCCAAGCCTGTCCCCCCAGCTTGTCACTGACTTTCTTTGGTGTGAGCTCAGCTTGACCCCACTCTGGGTTCAGGTTTTCGTCTTGTGAGGAGAACTACACCGTGGTCATTGGGTGAATTGTGTTTGCTCTTTCAGTTGACTTGATATCCTTTGTGACTCACTTCGAGTGGGACATGGCCAAATACCCTGCCAAGCAGCCACTGGTGAACGTGGTGGACACACTGGCCAAGGTGAGGAGGGCCTGCTGTGGGCACCTGACCATCTGAGGCACTCTACATGATGTTACGACTCTGGTGAGGTGGGGAGGCAATAAATTGGGATGCTAGCCCTGTGAGTGACCCTGGGTAGATCCCCTGCAGTCAGCTCTGAATGGGCCTCTGGGCTTCTGAAGTGTGACCTCCAACTCAGGGAAAGGTCATGTCTTGTTCCTGTTCCCCAGAGGGCTGACTGTGGTCTCACAGCAGTGTCCCTAGATGGGCCTGAGATATTGATGTCCTGACCCCCACCCCAGTACCCTCTGTTTTACTTTCCTCTTTGCAGAGTTTACGGTGGGGAAATTTAATCTCCCCTCTTCCCCAGTGTAATCTTGGGACCCCGACACCCCCTAGGTGACTTGTTATTATTATTTTTTGTGGTACTGGAACCCAGAGCCTTGTGCATCTAAGAAAGCATTCTACCACAGAGCTATATTCTCCAGTCCTCCTTAAAATAAAAATAAAAAATTAAAATATATATATATTTATATTTGTTTATATTTTGAGACAATGTCATGTACTTTGGGCTGGGCTAAAACTTACTATTTAGCTGAGGCTAGGCTAACCTTGAACTCTGGATTCTCCTATCTCTGCCTCCCAAGTGCTGGAGTTACAGGTGTGTACCACCATGGCTGACTTAACTTTTTTTTTTTTTTTGCATGTGTATGCATGTTCATATTCGTGTGGTTCACATGTGTTTGTGGAGACAAGAGGTTGATGATGTCTTCCTCAATTGCTCTCCACCTTATTTTTTAGACCAGTCTCTCACTGAGCCCAGATCTTATCAGTTCAGCCAGACTAGCAAGACAACAGGCCCCAGGGATCTTCATGTCTCTGCCTCCTCAGTGCTGGGATTCCAGGCATGAACCACAATGCCCAGAATTTTGTGTGGGTACTAGGGATCCGAACTCAGGTCCTTACGCTTGTGTGGCAAGCACTTTATCAACCGAACCATCTACCCAGCCCTCCTTTTCACTTTTCAGTTTTCCATGGTCTAAGTTCCCTAGTTTGGTCTTGAACTTACTCCAGCCCCAGGCTGGCCTCAAACTTTGGATCCTTCTGTCAGCCTCCCAAGATGCTAGGCCTGCTAGTGGGCCCAGTGGCCCTGGGTGGTTATTCACATGCCAAATGTCCTTGCTTTGGAAGAGTTAGGCTTAGGTGTCCTGCCACTCAGAGACGCTCTGAACTCATTCCCTGGGCTGCTTGGGACAATAGTCAGTACCATGCTAGACTGTCGCAAAGCTATGGCTTCCAGCTCCAACTTGACAGAATACAAACCCTGTAGCATAGGTCTTCAGAAATGGCATGTGTACCTTAGCCACAGTGAGTGAGGACTGAGTCTTCTGCCCTCCTGCCACTGGACATGGGCCTCTAACTTGTCTTGTCTCCTGCTGGCTTGGTGGCTGGAGAGATCTCAGCTGGGCCTGGAACAAAGCTGCCTTGTCCACTGAGCCTCCCTGAGGGCGGTAGGCAGGTCAGAACAGGGAGGGTAGCCCCAAGGTCCCTTTTCCCTTCAGGTCTCCTGGGAATCTGGGTGTGGTTCCTTGGGCTGTGCTTACAACTCCTCCAGAAATAATGAGGCAGTGATTCTAGAAGGCCTTCAAGGAGAGGCTGCCCAGGGAGCCTGTACCTGGTGTGGATTCCAGCGGAGGGCCACACAAGTCCACCTCTGAGCCAGAATACACAGTTTGTGAAGCTGGCAACACCCTACCCTGCCCTGTGCCAACTCAGGATTGAGTCCCAGAAACACTTTATCCAGCAGGTGGGTGGGGCAGTAGAACTGTAAAGGAGACCTGGCCTCCCTTTAGGCTAGGATAATCCAGACCTGCAGCTACTGCCGAAGCACAAGACTGGGAACGGGATGCCACTTGGAGGACCAAAGCCCACAAGCATGTATGCATGTCACCATTCCTGGGGAAGCCTTGGGATGATGCCACCCCTGAGAAGCAGCAGAGGCTGTTGGGGGACTGGATCTTCAGTTCTTCTTGCAGCAGGAACACCTGCGCGTGTGGCTCTTCATCATACAGTTATGTAGTGTCTGGCCATCCTTTGAGCATGGTGTACAGAGTAACTGTAGAGCCCATGGAGATTTACAGTGAGATGTCATCAGTGGTGGAAACCTCACGAGGAAGACATGGGATCTCTGTGCATTGTTCTTTGCAACTTCCTGAGTATCTGCAGTTATTTTGAGATAAAACATACTTAAAACTGGTGGCTGGAGAGATGGTTCAGTAGTTAAGGGACTTGCCTTCAGAGCCTAATGACCCGAGTTCAATTCCCCAGTACCCATATAAGCCAGAGGCACAAAGTGGCACATACATCTGGAGTTTGTTTGCAGTGTCTAGAAGCCCTGGTGCACCCATATTCTCTCTTTCTCTGTCTCTCTCTCTTACAAATAAATGAAAATAAAACATTTAAAAAATACTTAAAACTTAAAAACCTTGGGATGTAGCTCAGTTGGCAGAGTGCTTGCCTAACGTTCACAAAGTCCTGGGTTCTATTATTATTTATTACTATTATTTATGTGCTCCTAGCACCACTTAAACTGGTGGGATGGCACCTGTCTGTAATCCTAGCCCTCAGGAGGATCAGAGTGCCCCCTTGGCTACTTAGAAAGTTCAAAGCTAGCCTTGGATACATGAGACTGTAAGTAGAGACACCTTTAAGAAAAAGAAATCTTACTCAAAACATAGGAACATTGCAGGCTTCCTGCTGTCGCCATCTCCCGTTTCTCTATAAAGGTGACCAGTGTCTTGGGTTTAATAAG
This sequence comes from Zapus hudsonius, assembly GCA_004024765.1. NCBI lineage: Eukaryota > Metazoa > Chordata > Mammalia > Rodentia > Dipodidae > Zapus > Zapus hudsonius. The sequence continues at coordinate 38,665 of PVHP010007530.1, forward strand.
GACTCGGGTGTCTTTAATTCCAGCCCTTGGGAGGCAGAAGTAGGAGGATTGCTGTGAGTTTGAGGCCAGTTTGGGACTACAGTGTGAGCTCCAGGTTTCCTAGGCTGGGAGATTGCTCAGAAGCTAAAGGCGCCTACTTGAGGACCCGACTGCTTGGGTTTGATTCCCCACCCCCACGTAAAGACAGGTGCACAAAGGGGCACATGTTTCTGGAGTTTGTTAGCAGCCAGAGGCCCTGCTGTGTCCATACTATCTCTCAAATAATATTAAAAATAAATCAAAGGACCCTTCCCATGCAGGTCAAATCTGTGGGTTTAAAGTTGGAACTGCCCAAAGCTGCGGGTTATCTGTGGCTTTCATCATGTGATTCCCAACATCCTCATGTTAGTGTCCTGTGCTACTCTACTCTGTGGGGTGTGTGTGGAGGGCAAGGGGCAGATGTTCCCACTACAGCCAGCTGGTGACCTGTGTCTTCCATGCTAATGGCTGCAGACTCCGGTCACTCACTGCCCACCACCGCATATCAGCTGCACTGTCCGTCATTCTCTGTCACACATTAGCCAACATGCATCCATCAGTCATTGTGGCTGAAGCGTCTTCCCCACTGTGACACTGTCTTTGTAGAGTCAGGGCTGCTGTAAGCCTGAGACAGAGGGTCTGGGGCTGTCTTTAAATTATGACAGCACTTAACCTGCCACATTGAATGCTAACATCAGGGACCTCCAAATGCTTGCTTGTCACTTTGGCTCACTCCTCTTGGGGTCCCTACAAGGGCATTACTCCCTTGTTGGACAGATGGGGAGCCTGAGGCAAGGAACACAAGTGCCCACAGCCTTGAACCTGGTTTCACCTCTCCCCTCCCCGCTAGCTTGGGGAGGTGGATCTTGGGCCATATACTTCTGGAACCCTGGAACTCTGAAACAAGTGATGACCTACTATGAGCCCTTAGGCCACCGCAGGCTATAAGCAGGGCTACAGCAGTAGAGCCTAGCCTAGTGAGAGAGGCTGAGCATGGTTGTCTACTGGAGCCAAGATGGCTCACAACCCTCTAGCGGAGCCCAGGGTGTAGAGGGGTGTGGAATGCCTGGCGGCCCAGCATCGGCTCCCAGGGAAGAAGATAAGCTGGCTTGAGATGCTGGACAAGCATGTGGCTAGTGCCTCCCACCTGTAAAATGGGGTGCTATCCATTCCTGCCTCCCCACATGGGTACTAACCATGAGGGCTAGATGCTGGTAGGTTGGGGGGAACAGGAGGGAGACCAGTGGGGCTACTTATGGTGAGTGGGTAGATTGTTTTCGTTTTTTACCTCTCTCTCTTCTGGACAAGCTCTCAATGTAGGACGACCTCCAATTCACTACATAGCTGAAGATGACCATGAACTCTGATCCTCCTGCCTCTGCCTCCAAAATGCTGTGACTAGAGTCATGCACCACAATGCATGGCTAGATCACTGCTGTCAAGTCCTTTCTTGAGGGTTTGGGTTTATCAACCTAAAATCACCAGGAATGTTTCATGTCCCCCAGCAACTGGCACAGATTGAAACAGACCTGAAGTCTCGCACTGCGGCCTATAGCATTCTGAAGACGAACCTGGAGAATCTAGAGAAGAGGTCCACGTGCGTACTGCCCCTCCGACGTATTCTGCCCATGCACCCGGGGGGTCTGCGCCTGCCTTCCATAAGGGTGGGGGCAGGGAACCCAAGCTGTGTGTGTCAGGCGGACAGATAGAGCTGCTGTGACCTGGGGACCCAGAGCAGATGAGAGGACAGGGCAGGCTGGGTAGTGACCCATGCCTGGGCACACAGAGAAGAAAATGTGGTTTCTGTTCCCTTCCTTTCCTGTACCAACTTCTCCAAGTCAGGAGAGTGGGAGCCAGGGCCAGGCCCTTCCTCTGTGGAGGAGGCGCAGAGCCTTGCAAGTGTGGCAGGAAGCCAGGCAGGATGTCAGATCTCAGCCCTGTGGGACAGTGGGGCAGCAGTCCAAAGTGGAGTGGCCGCAGGGACTCGGGCGTCCTGTCCGTCCACCTGAAAGTATCAGGAGAGATGTGAGCTCAGGCCCTCCATGGCAGGGACCGGCCTGGGGTGGAAGTGGTGCTGGAGGTGGGTAAGAAGCCAGGTGAGCAGAGTCTGGAGGATGCTTCTGGATTTGACAGACATGGAGGAGCCCCCCAGTACCCCACACCCTGGCTCTGATCACTTGGAGGTCTCTGAAGATACTCCACAAGAGTGATGTGGCCCAGGAGCTCAGAGCCAGTTCTCCTCCTGATTTGTATCCTCGTGGGCAAGAGAATGTCACCTTTTGCTGTTCTTCCCTCTAGTGACAGAAGCAAATACAAATTGACCATTCCTAATCTGAAAATCCAAAATAAAGTTCTCCAAAATCCAAAATATTTTGAGCATCACCATAATGGCATAAATGGAAATTTTCATACCCAACTGTATGACTCTGGTCACAGCCAGAACACAGGCATTAATATTGCTGTGTAAAATCATCTTCAGGCCTATGTGAAACAAATGAGTTTCTGCTTAGATTTGGCCCTGTCTCTAAGAGATCTCCATATGTCTATAAATTATTCAAAAATCCCAAATAACCTAGAATTCAGTATACTGCTGGTTCTAAACATTCCAGAGAAGAGAAAGTAAAAACCATGCAGGGAAATGCACTTCAACTAAACCTCATTTTCTGTGGCCAGGCTTCCTCTCAGAACTAACAGCATGAGTGATACGGGGCAGGAGCGATGACATTAGTGACTGCAAATAATGACCTCAGCAGAGGTCCATCGTGGTCCATTGTGGGCTGGAGTATGCCAAGCCACCAGCCCACCTCACTGTCCAATTGTTGGTTTAGGAATCGGAGGGCTGGGGATATAGCTCAGTGGGTCCAGAGCCTCCTTAGCATGCACAGAGCCCTGAGTTCAAGCCCCAGAGTTGCATAAGCCAGGCGTGGTGGCCTGTGCCTGCAATCCCGCACTGAGAGATGAGGCAGGAGGGTGAGAAGCTCAAGATCTTCAGCTACGTAGCAAGCTCAGGCCAGCCTGAAAAGCTCCTTCATTAATTGCTGCTCCGTGATCACTGATTGTGTTATTGAGGATATACTCATATTCTGCCGCAGCGGTCTCTGACTCCCTCCTCGGTGACCTCTTTCCTTCATTCACTCTACATGTTAAAGTACCTCCACTACCCTCAGGCTCTGATTAGGCCCTAAGGATAGAAAAATAAAAATACTTATTCATTCAACAACCATTCATGCTAAGTCTGCTTTGGGCTGGGGTACACAGGTAAACTAGAGAGATGAGGTCATATAGCGGCAGTTACTGATGGCAGGGTGGCTATGTCTAGGGGACTTCTGGGGGATCCAAAGAGATTTGCCCAGGGCCACTGCTGTGTGGTGATGGCATAGGGAATAAGGGCTCAGAAGGGTGGGCAGGCGGTCCTTGGAGAATGGGGCTTTTGAAGCTTTACACTCGGCTCTGTGCTTGGAGTGGGAAGCAGCGTGCTGATGTAGCAGCCCTGGAGGTCTAGGGCTCTTGGCTAACCCTCCAGTCTTGGGTGTCATCTGTGAATGGTCTGTCCATACGACAGCCTTGACCTGTGCTCTAATAGCACCAGGTCCCGTGGCATAGACAAAGCTATTTCAGGTGAGTGTCCTTTCTGCTACTGGACTGAGCAGCCTGTTAAGTGACACGAAGCTCTAGGGCCTCTCTGTACCGTGCAGCTTCGAGACTTGGTTGCTGTGTTGACATGAGTAACTTTAGCTGCCTGGCACCTGAGGTTCCCTCCCAGCAGCCGGTGGTTGATGAGGGGCAGCGCAGGTCACCGAGGTGTTGTGTTCAGCCGCCCCTGAATGGCTGGTGATAACAGCTGAGGCTCTGCCAGCTTCCCTGCCTGGGAGGGAGGAGCCTGCAGTGACTCTGTGGCCCCTAGAAAGTCCCCCTCCCGCCTGCTCCGTTTCCTGCTGGATGTTACGAGTCTATGGGGTTTCTGTCATGGCCTTCCAGGGGGAATCTGTTCACACGGACACTGAGCGATATTGTGAGCAAAGAAGACTTCGTGCTGGATTCAGAATATCTCATTACACTGCTGGTCATCGTTCCCAAGTATGTGGCCAGGAAGGTGGTGCGGGTCAGTGGAGAAGGTGGGCCCTTCTGCCCTGTGGCCTCTGGTCTGAAGGTATTCCTGTATGGGGCCCCTAGAGGACCACTGTCTCTGCAGGCAGAGTGGTAGGGAGATGCTGGCTGTGATCGAAGCGTTCCCTGTGCACCTGCAGTATGTCCAGGAGTCATTCATTCTTTCATCCCCACAGTCCCGAGAGGTCTAGTACTTCTCTGGTTCCGAGGCAGAGAGTTCATTCTCCTTGACTCAGTTCACCTGGGCCAAGATCAGAAAGTTATTAATAAGTTGCAAACATGTATAGCGGACTTCTCCTCCTGGGGACCTTCCATGGAGCCCTGGGGTCCTTGCAGGCAGGCCGTGTTCAGAATAAGACTGGGCCAGGGTTCCCCCAGGGCCACAACAGGACCTTTGGGGATATTGGGAACAATGCTGGGTTCTACCCGCCCTCAGGAAGAGGCGCTGCAGCCTAAGTCACTAAGGGCTTCAACTTCAGAAGCACTCAGCAGTCCTGTGTTCTCACAGGTCAAGCTATGCACAGTGGCAGAAGACCTATGAGTCCCTCTCAGATATGGTGGTCCCTCGGTCAACCAAGTAAGTGAGACCCCCCCAACTTGGCCTGGATGCCCAGAGGGGCATGTGAGTACTCTGGGTACCTGGCCACCAAACATGTTTCAAGGCGGTGAGGCCCCACACTTGTGTCCTTGTTGGTCCCTTGGCTGGAATTCCTTCTTGGTCATGTTCCTTGTGATGTGCCAGTCTGCCTGTCTTTCAAAGCTCTGCGTTCTTGCCCCTCCTCTGGGAAGGCTGTCCCAGTTTCAGGGCCTCTGGGTGTGCCCTCCCTCAGCCTGTGTGCTCTGTATTCTCCACTTGGTGTCTATTCTATTCCATCTGGGTGTTTAATAAGTGTCAGATCACAGTGGCAGGCAACACAGGGAATGGCCACAGAGTTCAAGCAAAGGAGGAAGACAGTCTCAGTGTGTGGGCTGCTGCTGTGAGAACAGGGTATCCAGTAGACACTGCAAAAATGACAAGAAGGACTGGATTCAAATCATACCATTATGAAGTATTAGACACCCACCCGATCCCATCCATTCTTAAAACCTTAGCCCTGTCACTGACTCACAGAATATAACCACCAAGGGCTAGAGAGATGGCTTAGTGGTTAAGGCGTTTGCCTACAAAGCAGAAGGACCAAATTTCGATTCCCCAGTACCCACATAAAGCCAGATACACAAGGTGGTATATGCCTCTGGAGTTCGTTTACAGTGGTTGGAGGCCCTGGCACACCCATTCTCTCTCTCTTTCTCTTTCTTTCTCTCTCTCTCTCAAATAAATAAAATATTTAAAAATAAAGAAAGAAGAATACAGCCACGAGGAGCTCAGTTGATGGTGTGAGGAATAAGCCTGAGGTCTTGGAGGAGGCACATCTCAGGGCCTGGGTGGCAGAAGTTATCTCTGTTCTTGGAGGCCAGGCTCCAGGATCCTTGCACAAGAGGCAGCTTGGCAAGCGACTGGGCCACAAAGAAGAGAGCCCTTAGGCCCTTTATGGTAAAGGGGCACCTGCAAGCCTGAACAAACATCTTTGACAGGTCTTGAGCCCGGAAGCATCCCCTCCAGGTGTGGACTGTGAGAAACAGGACAGGTGACCCTGCAAGATATGCCTGGGTCAAAGAGCTTAGAGTTTCAGGGGCTTCTGGCTAGTGGGAAGACACTAAGATTACTGGCCCCATGTTGTTGGGGACAGTAACTCCAACAGTTTCAGCTTATGAGGAAACATGGGGATGCCATGTCCAGTTAGGACTTTGTGATATTGGAAGTTGAATGACCTCATGTAGTGGCTTCTGCCACCTGTCTGTCAGAGCTGGGCACACCTGTGTCAGCTGCAGTGGCAGAGCCCCAGGAGGCCTGGGCTGCTCAGGCACCATCCGATCTGAGACCAGTTCCAGCTCAGGGCTTAACACGAGTGACTGGTGATCATCCAGCAACCAAAAGCTTCTCCCTGTAGACTGATCGCCGAGGACACCGAGGGCGGCCTCTTCACAGTGACTCTGTTCCGCAAAGTGATCGATGATTTCAAAATCAAAGCCAAAGAAAACAAGTAAGGGTATGGCCCATAGGCTCCTCCGGGTTTGCTGTGTATTCCCTGGAAAGTACCTGTCCTGCCCAGAAGCTTCTTGGTGACAGCCATGGTGGTTTGCTTGCTTTAAGGTTCATTGTCCGTGAGTTTTACTATGACGAGAAAGAAATTAAAAGGGAAAGAGAGGAGATGACCCGATTGCTGTCGGATAAGAAGCAACAGTATGTGAGTATGAGGTGCGGGCGGCAGCTGAACATCCTCACTCAATGTTCTGGGGGTTGGGGCCCATCCCTCAGTTTCACTCTGTCCACCCCTGGACTCATGTCATCAGGAGCACCTACTCCCAGAGGGCCTACAGTGTAGCAGTAGTGAGAAGGTGACAGGCACAGGTGAGTTAAGATGACTATGTACACTGAGCTCCACCCTGGGCAGCTGGAGCAGCTCTTAGCAGACCACCCTTCCAGAAGGATCCATCAGTTCCACAGCAACTGAGTAATTGAGACTTGCCCTGGGAAGAGAATCAGAGAATTAGGCGCTGAGCCTCTGCAGAGGTGGGGTGGGGCAGATGGGCTCCAGGTTGAAGCATCTGCGCCCAAAGTGAGTAATGACATTGTTTTGGAGATGCAAAGCTGCTGGTCACCCTGATCTCTTTGGCCATGCAGCTCCCAGGTGTCTCCAGTGCCTGTGCTTACTTCCTGTGCCCCTGAGAACCTTCATGGAAAACGATGGCCTTGTGCACCAGGCACAAAACTGGGAGCTGTGAAGTTAGTGTCCTGTAGCTACAGCACTGGGCTCAGAATGGAATGCTTCCTGACGCCTTTCCCCATCCCCAGGGGGTGGGTTCCTCGAGCACCTTCCACTTCTGCTTTAGGGATAGGAGGGGAATGAGGAGAATGTGTGTGTGATCACAGAGCTGTAAGTCTGTGCCTGAGGGGAGGACGGGCTCCTGGGCAGGTGAAGTGCTTCATGTGGCTGAATGTTGGCCCTGGGTTTCTTTCCTTGTGTCCTCAATTGTGTATGTCAGTGGGTGGCCTTTGTCAGAAAATCAGCCACCCCTTCAGGAGTGAGTGCGGGCCAATCCTTAATCAGGTTCTCAGAACTCCACCTGCCTGGTGTGTCTGCTTTTTGGAAGGAAACCCCAACTAATGATATGAAAGTTCTTATTGGGAAGTTTGAACCCTCCTTCCTGGGGCGCGCACACACACACACACACACACACACACACACACACACACACACACACACACAGTGTGTGGACATGTGTGTGCACTGAGCCAGCACCCATTCTGGTCTGTTGGGTCCTGAGCATGAGGGACCTGGCTGCAGCCCTGTGCCCTGAGCCTCTGGGGTCACTGGCTCCTTGGAGCAGTGGCACAGACTGGGCACATCCAGGTGGAAAGGACTGTCAGCAACAAGAGCAGAAGCCAAGTTGTCCCTGCTCACGGATGACCTCCCTTTAGGTGGATCCCTTTCCAAGTCCCTGCAGTGCTCTTCCTACACAGGGCCGAATCATGAGGACCAGGCCCACATGGCAGGTGGTAAAGTGGAACCTTTGGCCACCCATCTCCACACTGACATAGGCCTGCCAGACCCCATGTGGAGCAGTGTGATAAGCCACCTGCCCCATGGGGCTCAGATTGCCAGCTAGTGGTGTCTTTACACGGTGTAGACTTCTGCAACCCCAGCTGCCCCAGAGAGCCTGCCAAGATCTCTCTGGACTCCTAGAAGACACATGGAAACTGGCAGTAAGCAGTCTCAGAGGAGCTCGTGAGGACCCCACCCACCATCCCAGTGTCTGAGAGTCTCTCTTCTCACTTTGCCTGGGTGGAAGCAGATATAGCTGAGCATCCTGCATTTTTCTAGTTGTTCACTGATGACAATGGTCATGTTGGGAGCACAGGTTAGAGCTGTCCTGTGTGTTCCACCTGCTTGTAGGCGGGATAATAAAAGGTGAAATGACCTGACAAGTGTACTGCATGGGACATGCCTGAGTGTTCTGTGAATGCCAAGGAGGTGGCCATGGCTGGGAATGATGGGGACACCTAACAGAGCGCAGATAGATGAGCTTCGTAGGCCAGGCTGGTTCTAACACCTCTGGGTGCTTTCCTTGTCTGATGATGATGATGGGATCCCAACCCAGGCAGGCAAGTAAGGTATGTGGGACTGATTCCTCTGCCAGTAAGTGGCTCTGTCCCCTGCATCTTGAACCAAGGGCCATGAACCCTTGCTATACCCTTACGTGGACCAGGATTCCAGAGGTTACTTTCATGAGCTTTTTGGGCCACAAGAACTATTTGTGTGTTTGTGATGCATATTTGCTGAAAGATTAATAAATCATTTCTGTGCCTTTAGCAAACTTCCTGTGTTGCTCTTAAAAAGGGATCAGCCACCTACCGGGACCACAAGGTTAAGGTAACCCCGCTAGGTAACCCCGCTAGGCCCTCTGCGGGGCAGACGGACAGAGAGAGAGAGAGTGAGGGCGAGGGCGAGGTAAGCACCCCCTGGGAGCCCTGGGGGTCCGTGGCTCACATCTCTCCGCCAGCTTAGGCTCTTCTGAAAAACCCTATTGTCTCCTATGGCTTATGAGGTCTTAAATTGGAGGAGCCTAGAATCGAGCTGTTCTCTAACCTGTGGAGCCTCTCTGGAGTCGCCCTTCCAGGCAGGGAGTGGGGCTTATCAGCCAGCCAGGTTGCCTGTGTCCTGGCTGGAGGTGGCTGGAGCTGGTGACTGGTGATGGGCAGGGCCTGATGGGTGGTAGATGGTTGGGCAGCTCAGCTATCTTCCCTGGCTGACTTAGCTGTACCACCCCTAACCTTGGTGGGCAGTTGGAGGTGTTCTCCCTCAAGGACTGGCCATACCAATCGTAGTGCCAGAGGCTGTGGCTTAGATGGGGCATAAGAAGCCCAGACAACTGCCACTGCTGAATGGTATAGGACCTTGGGGACATTGCTTTCCAAGGAGTGTTCTTGGAGGAACAATGTCAGATGGAAGCTCACTAGCTGCTAAGGTCAGGAGCTGCCCAGCCCCTCACCCCCATCTATGGTGACCCCTCGCATGTGCCGGTGCCAGGTGCCTGGACATTGGTGGTTTTCCAATGGACTCTGCTTTTGCTGGCCTTTCATCTGAGCTGTCAACAGCGAGTCCTTTCTTGACCCTTGTTAGGCACGTGGTCAAGAGGTTTGTTTGTGTGGCTCTCTTGTCTCTGCAGGGTCCCCTGTTACGCTGGCTCAAGGTGAACTTCAGTGAGGCTTTTATCGCCTGGATCCACATAAAGGCTCTGAGAGTGTTTGTGGAGTCTGTGCTCAGGTGTGTGGAGGGGAGGCTGGACTGGGCTTTCTCCCGAGGTGGCAGGGCCTGCGAGGGCCAGACCAGGGGCCCCTCTTCCTTGCGGTCCTCCCTTCCCCTCTGCTTTCTGTGGCTGTGGCTTACTGCCTCCTGAGTCTTGGCAGCCCATTCTGTTCCGAGTCAAATGAACTCTTGCTGGCCGGTGTCCCCTACTCTGTACCTTTCTTGCCAGACTGGAGCTTGGTGTCATCTGTACTGTCTACCTTCTAATCCGGCCCTCAAGGTAGCCCCTAAAGAAAATCAGAAAGCCACCACCCAAAAACTTTTTTTTTTTCAAATAAAAGCAATATAAATTCACCATGGAACATCTGGAAGCATAGGTAAGTACAGGAGTAGGTGGGATCACCTGTCAGGGTTGGGCGTGGCTCTGTTCTAGAACATCTGCCTAGCATGCATGAGGCCCTGTGTTCAATCCCCAAGATTACAAAGCAAAGAGCAACCGGTGCTAACCGGTTCTGATGTGTACTAAAAGTGTTTAGGTTATTTTTTGAGGTTCTGTTGCCCAGATTGGCCTTGAACTCAGAGCATTCTTCCTACCTCAGTTTTCTGAGCCTAGGATTACAAATGCGAGCCACCACACCAGCTTTAATTTTTCTGTTGCCTGGGGTGGAACCCAGGACCTGTCACATGCTAAGCAAATGCTCTCCCACTGAGCTAGACTCTCTAGCCCACATGTTTTATATTCAGATGCCTGTCCTGTTCAGTGAGCTTTGGTGGAAATGGAGCCAAGCAGGAAATGTTCTTAGAAGGCTGCCTCCTGCTGTTTTGAATGGTCCTGGGCCTTCAGGTGTTTTCAGACCTCAGCAGTGATGCACACACCAGTTCTGGCCACTGTCTGTCAGGCTCCTCCAGGCCCTGCCTGCACTGCGGGCCATCTCAGGACCCCTCCTAGATGTTAGTAGGCTATCTACCCCATTTCCCACCTCACCCCTTCCTCTGGCTTTCCTTTTCTGCTAAGGGCCCTCATTATCCTTCACCTTCACATCCCGTGTCCACCACGCCCCTGCTGAAGCCGTATCTCCTGATTGCATCTTTCAGGTGTCTCCCTCCGTGTGCATGGCGGTGCATGGTTTTGTCTGAACACAGATCTGACCTTGGCTCCTTCCAGCCACACAGCCCTCCACACATATGTCCGCCTCAGAGGCCTGCAGTGATATGGGTCATGGTACTGGATTTCAGAGCATACCCCAGCTGACTTAGGTGTCCTAGCTGCCTAAAAGATAGATGAACCATGCCAGTCTTGGGAATTGGTGATTCTCAGGCCAAATACAGGGTGGCCTTTCCATGCCATATGGAATTCCCATTTGTTCAGTAGACAGGTAGATATAGGCATCTTTACTGTCTCACTCAGGCCCAGCCGGGTGTGGAGGCATAAGCTTGTCATTCAAGTACTCGGCAGGTGGAGGAAGGACCACGAGTCATGAAGTCTCCCTTGACTAGGACCAGCTTGGGTTTTGAGACCTTGTCTCCAAAATAATAAAACAAAAACCTTAAGCTCAATAAAGGTAATTCCCCTAAAATTATATGTCAAAATATTTTTTAAATATTTTTATTTGAGAGAGAGAGAGAGAGAGAGAGAGAGAGAGAGAGAGAGAGAGAGAGAGAGAGAGAGAGAACCAGAGCTACCTGTCTCTGCAAACAAACTGCAGATGCATGTACTACTTTGTGTATCTGGCTTTATGTGGGTACTGAGAAATCAAACCCAGGCTGTCATGCTTTGCAAGCAAATGCCTTTAACAGGTGAGGCATCTCTTTAGCTCTAAAAACACATACATATTTTAAAATATTTTTATGTATTTGAGACAGAGAGAGAGGGCAAGAGCATGAGAACACGTCCACATGGCCACCAGGGCCTCCTACCCCTACAAATGAACTCCAGACGCATGCACCACTTTGTGAACCTGGCTTTATGTGGGTATTGGGGAATCAAACCGCACCATCAGGGTTTGCAGGAGAGCACTTTTATCAGCTGAGCCATCTTTCTAGTCCTAAAGATATTTTAAAAACTATCTTTTAGTTTGCTTTTCCTGAAACAGTTACAACACATGCACACATTTTAAAAATGCAAGCTCAGGGCTAGGGGTATAGCGCACAGGTAGAGAGCTTACCTAGGGAAGCATGAGGCCCTGGGTTTGATTCTCAGCCAAGTCAAAGTAAAAAATAGTTTTTATTTTTAATTCAAGTTCAGAAACCTATGCTATAGAAAAGCAAATGTTCCTTGTGTTCTCACTGCCCACAGGTCACTCTGTTGGTGGCTTTGAGACTTATGATTCCCCTAAAGGGATTATTTATGTTTTATGACTCATTTGCTTTGTATTGTGCTATCCACTCAGGACATTTTTCCATATCCCATCATAAAGAAAAATAATCTAAGAGAATACTTGTTGAATCAACAAGCTCACTGAGCAAAGACCTACAGGGAGAGGAGGTGAAGTCCACCTGCCTCTCTGTTCCTCTGACTTCTCATTGGCCTTGTCTCTCTTGCTCGTCTCCCCCCCCCCCCAGCTAACCCCCTTTCTGTTACCCAGCCCAGAGTCAGAGTAGATACAAAAATGAATGGATTAAATCAATGTGAAGTGGAGCAGCCCTCAGTGGGGGGAGTGCTGGTTCATTCTGCTTGAAGGGTCCCAGGTGACCCAATGGGACAGGAGCTTGAGTGAGTGGTGGGCTGGAATGAAGCTGATCAGACTGGTCCTGGGTATCAGGTGGTCTTAGGAAGAAGTAACAGAACATCTCCAGTGGTGTGGGGATGAGGTCACTTGGAAGAGCCACAGGAGGAAAGTCCTGGGGTGGGTTCAGGCCTGATATTTAAAGGGTGATAGGAGGCATAGAAACCCACAGGGCCAAGGCCAGAGGGAGTAACCATCGGGGTAAAGGGCTGGTCCAAGGGGTCCTTTGGCTTTGGCCTTGGACTGATGGGAGATGCTGAAGGATGAGGACTAACAAAGGGTATTTGGTACTCAGATTTGGCTCTCAAGGGATAGTGAGAGAGCTCACTCATGTTAAACAGCACAGGAGCCTAGGCTCAGTGAAGCCCAGAAGGCTTGGGAGCCAGGGTTAATACTAATAAACTCATTTCCACAGCATGCTCCCTTGGGAGAACCCAGTGTAGGGTGAGCATGTATAGACACCAAACCTTGGCTCACTAATACATTTGAATGCTGTGGATGTAGTGTACTTGAGAGATATGACTTAAGTCGATTTAAAAATCTCTTCTGTCCATCCAAAAACCCAGTAAGAAAAAACACCTTGATAGCTCTTAGGGGAGACAAGAGTAGAGCAGGGTTTTCAATGCGGTAAAACGAGAAAACTCAAGACCCTGTTGGACTTGACCACTCACTAATGACCGACTATGTTGGCCAGAGCTCTCACTATCATGAGTGGTCAGCAGAGCATTTCTGCCCTCTTCATGGAGTCTTGGTTTGCCGCCAGAGATTTCTTTTTATGCTTTCCTTTTCCTAAGCTGTTTCAGTTTGAAGGCATTCATTCCTAGAGCTGCTTCTGTCTACTTCCATCAGGCTAATTTTGTCCATGTCTTCACCCAGCAGCTGACTGGCCCATCTTGTCTGAACAGGTACGGACTGCCAGTTAACTTCCAGGCGGTGCTTCTGCAGCCTCACAAGAAGTCAGCCACCAAGCGCTTGAGAGAAGTGCTCAACTCTGTATTCCGACACTTGGATGAAGTTGCTGCTGCAAGCATACTGGATGTGGGTATCAAACTTGGACCCAGGGACCTGGCTACACTGCTGCTCTACGTAGGGTCAGCATCTCTCTATGACACACACATAAAACTAGAGGCACGTGCTGGGCATGGTGGTGCACATCTTTAATCCCAGCACTGGGGAGGCCATGAGTTTGAGGCCACCCGGAGACTACATAATGAATTCCAGGTCAGCCTGGGCTGGAGCAAAAACCCACTTCGAGCCCCCCCCCCCAAAAAAAAAACACCCATAACTAGAGGCACTCTTCAGAAGTCTACAAGTCACACTGCCAAGGCTAAGCAGTGTATGGGTGTGGTGGTGGGCTGCTTAGGGCAGAGTGTGTGCTTAGTGCCTGGAAAACCTCCAAAATAGGAAGGTGAAGTAGAAAACTCATCTTACTCATCTACACTTAGGTCACCACTCCATCTTCTTTCACAGGCATCTGTGGACATCCCAGGGCTGCAGCTCAGCAATCAAGACTACTTCCCCTACGTCTACTTCCACATTGACCTCAGTCTTCTTGACTAGGGCATCTGCCATCAGCAAGTTTCACTACAGCTACAGCCAGAGAATGAAGTCCTACAGGTTTTGATTTTCAGAGAAAATGCTCACAGAAGTTAGTTATAGTGTATTTATTTTTTTAAGTTACAATAAAATGCTCAGTCCTTTGAATTGTCTTGTTTGTTGGATAAATTCACACTTTTCTGAGTGTTTTACATAAATGTGAAAATGCCTATAATTTGGTGACCTGCTTGCTGTCTTTCAGGTTTTCATGGGGCTTTCATGGGAATAGGAAAAACTTGAGCTAACTGTGCAATTAGGTATATTATCTAACAATAGACATTGGTGAAGATGGCCTGAAGACAAGATTGGGGCACGAAATGCAGTTCTCATGACAGCCATGTCTTCTGTGTGGACTAGCATGTGAGTGAGAGGCCTTGTGTTCAAAGGTAGGAGACAGGGTCACCAGTTTTCTGGCTAAGTATTAGACCCTGAATTTATGAGAGGATACTAATTTCATACATTTGTCGGCATTGTCCAAAATATCATTTTTATTCTTTAATGGAAAAAGCCATTAATATTCAAATGAAGGAATCACATTTAAAAAATCCTATATATAAGAAACAGCCCCCAAGAACATTCAAGCAGCAGTCAGGGGGAAGGAAAATGTTGAAACAGCCCAGTTTTCTTCAAAATATTACACAACAATACAATTCAATTCACTGGCTACAACAATTCATAGAATTTTTCAGTGTTTTCTTGAGATGCAAAAGTTCACTGTTGCAGTGTTTTCAAATGACCAATCAAGTGCTACTTCTTGGTTAAAAGGCCACTGGTAGGCTCATCTGAGTGTAAAGAATTGTCACTGCTAGAAAGATCTGCTCGTTCCCAAGAAAAGAAATTTGAAGGCTGGGCCATGGCTCTCACAATTCATCCTTCCCCAGGTCATCAAGCTCCACATCACTGAGGTCAATGTCATCTTCCACCGGAAGCTGAGAACAGAAAGCAATGGTTAGAACAAGGAGGAGAGCCCTTAAATGGCCAAAGGTTTCAACAGAGGAGCCAGCTAACTAGGGGAGTTCCAGATTACAATCCAAGTTCACCCCAACCTGGCTCTTAATGGAAAAACTGAGAACTTGGGTTGAGTGATTTTGGGGGTGGGTAGGGTATCTCACTAATGTAGCCCAGGCTGGCCTCCCAATCTTTCTGCCTCAGACTACCAAAATGCTAGAATTAGATATGCACTACCTGGCCTCGACCTGAGTAAGTGGTATTGGGTTACCAATGTGAGTCACCAGGCTTGGCCTTTGAATTTTGATTTTTTTAAATTAAACTATTTGTGTGGGTGCTTATTTGTTTATTTACACGTGTAAGCATGTGGGCATGCTGGAGGTCTCTTGCTATTGTTGCAAACAAATGCCTGCCAGGCTTTACATGGGCAGCTGGGGATGTGAACTGGGGCCGGCAGGCTTTGCAAGCAAGCACCTTTAACTGCTAAACTGTAATTCTAATAGAACATCCTCTCTAACACGGAAATCAGCCACATTCCCAGGACTTTGGGAGACTGAGTTCTAGGCCAAAACCCCTGTCTTGAAACAAAAACAAATGGAAAGCCAATTGAAGAAGAGCTAATTTGTCCTTTTAAGGAGTATGGGACATAACTGTACACATGTGCTAATTTCAAAGCTCCAGTTTTAAATTTCTGAGGCAATGTAAGGGAATTCTAGGTCAACGATTCACCTTAGAAAAAAGCAACCTCCTTTCTGAAATTTAATCTGAATGCCTTCAAGACCATCATGAGCCAGGCATGGTGGTGGCTCCTGAATCCTAGTACTCAGGAGACTACTGAGTTGGAGGCCAACCTTGGCTCCACGGGAAGGCCCTGTCATAAACAATAAGAAAACAGAAGGGAGAGAGGGAGGGTGAAGAGAGGACAGAATAAAAAAGCTACACAATTTTGCATGGAATAGGGAGGTAATGGAGTAATGGGTCTTTAGAGAAAGCTTCTCTTGACAGGTACTAGGGCAAGACAGTAGGAACTCAGGGCTGATGGAAGACTTGGTTTACAGGCAGAGATACACAAGGCTTGGGAAAGAAATCCAGCCTTGCCTGGCACTCACCTCACCGTCTCTGCCATCCCAGGGCTCTCTGGTAGAAATGGCAGGGAAGGCCCCACCTCCCACAGGTGCTGTGGAGCCTCGCCCGAAAGACAGCTCCCTTTGGGGGGAAAAATACAAACACATATGCTCATTGATGTACTGCAGATGAATAAACAACTGTTAAAATGAAAAAAGTCATTTTGACCATGGACAACAATAACCAGCAGGAGCACTCTTAAGGTCAGTGCATCTGATAAGCCAGGCACTAACATTAATATTCAGAGGTAGAAGGATCACCATGAGTATTTCAATATAAGATAAGCATGAAATTATTGAAGTCATTAAAGAACTGCTTATAAATCTTGTCTTCTATGACTGTGAACTTGAAGGGCATATCCCCAGAAAGGCAAATGGTTTCAGCTAACCAGGGGCTGTGCTGGCAGAGAGCTGGTGGACATATCTGCTTAGCAGTGAGGCATGGACATTCATACTTGAAAAATCTGGTAACTGGAAACCAAAGCTAAAAATACTATCAGTGCAAATATGAAGAGTTCACCCAACAACTGACAAAATTTCAAGGAGATGGCAACCAAGTGAAACCATCTAGAATGAAGTGACATCAGTGGGTCAGAATAAACAGGCCCAGGATCAGGAAAAAAAATTATATATATGATTTATGTGTACTCAATTTCCAAAACTCCTGATGCTAGATTGAAACAATTTCAAAGCAAAGCAGCCCCTAGACTTCTTTATGAGCGCACCACATGAGGGCTGGGAAGACAGCTCAGAGGTTAAAGGCACAAGCTCTCGAAGCCTACAGCCCAGTCTCAATTTCCCAGTGTCCAATGTCTGGAGTTTGTTTGCAGTAGCAAGAATCTTTAGCATGAGCATGCTCACTCACTCATTTACTCTCAAATTAACTTTATTAACCAAGTGAAACCATACAAGATGGCTGAGATAATATGAGTCATCATGTAGTTTTCTCATACACAACAATGGGGCTGGGATTGTGTTTTTGAAAACTTTTTTAAAGGCTACATAATCCAGGCTGGCCTTGAACTTTAAATCCTTCTGCCTTCTCCACCTACCCAAGTGCTGAGACTAGCTTCTCCACTTTAGTACATATTTGATATTTTTTCATCATAATTAAAAACCAGCTAGGCGTGGTGGCACATACCTTTAATCCCAGCACTCGGGAGGAGACTACTTTGTAAATTCCAGGTCAGCCTGGGCTAGAGAGATTCCCTACCTCGAACCCCTCCCAAAAAACAAACAAATAAATAAAAGGAAAATGTCATGTTGGGTTTTATTTCGGTGCTCAGGGAAAAGGCAAACTAAGACAGCCCCTAGCACACACTTTCAAGTCTTTCTGATTCTCACATACATTTGCCTCCTCTTTGTTTAGACAATTTCCTTTATTTTCTCCTCCTTTCTTTGCTTCAGTTTTTTTTTGAGACAGGGTCTTATTCTAGTCCAGCTGACCTGAAGTTCACTCTGTAGCCCATGGACATCAGCCTCCTTAGTGCTGGGCTTAAAGGCGTGTGCCACCACGCCTGGCTTGTTTAACAATTTCTAAGTGAGAAGACCTATAGGAATCCTCTCAATGCAATAGCCCTGCATTAGTAGTATTACGTTGGTACATCTCACAATCTACATGGTCTTAAAAAATTAACATTTACTCCTGTCCAAGGTACTTTACCTGATGACATCTCTCAATTTTCCAGCTGTCCCAAAAGGGATACTATTATTATCCCATGGGAAAATAAGAAGAGGGGGGCTAAAGGGAAGTTATGCCAGGTGCCCCCAAATCATAGCCCTGGGAGGGAGTCAGGGCCCAACCCCAGAGCCAGACTGTCACTGGTGAGTCTTCCAACAGTGTCACCCCCAAACTCCTGTGTGAAGCAGGAAGTCTGGCAGAAGTGGAGTAAGCTTTTTTTTTTTTTTTTT
>PVHP010007531.1:0-56369 GCA_004024765.1 Zapus hudsonius
TGTTTTTGTCTGTACAGAAACTTTTGAGCCTGATCAGGTCCCATTGACTGAATGACTGTTGATTCTTCTATTCCACGAACATGGGATGTTTTTCCATTGCCTAGTGTCTTCTGCAATATCTCTCTTGAGTGTTTTAAAGTGTTATAGGGATTCTATCCATAGGTTTATTCCTAGATACTTTACTTATGTAGTTATTATTTTTTTTGATAAATTATGAATGGGAGTGTTTCTCTGATTTAATCCTTGGCATGTTGTTGAAGGCTGCTGATTTCGGTGTTTTAATTTTGTATTCTGCTTCTTTGTTAAAAGTATGTATGAGCTCTAACAGTTTGTTGGTAGAGTCTTTTATATATTGAATCATATCATTTGTGAATAATGATAATTTGATCTCTTCCTTTCCAATTGTATCCCTTTTATTTGTGTCTCTTGTCTTATTGCTATAGCTAAGACTTTGTTATATTAAACAAAAGTAGGAACAGTGGATATCCTTGTCTTGTTCCTGATTTTAGTATTGGCTGTAGGTTTGTCACAAATAGCCTTTATTATGTTGAGATATGTGCTTTGTATTCCCAGTTCCTTCAGGATTTTTATCATAAAGGATATTGGATTTTGTCAAATGCCTTCTCTGTATCTATTGAGATGATCATGTGATTTTTGTCCTTCATTCCATTTATATGGGGTATTACATTTATCTATTTTATTATGTTGAGCCATCCCTACATCTCTCAGGTAAAACTACCTGGTTGAGGTGAATGATGTTTTTGATGTATTCTTGGGTTGTCTTTGCCAGTATTTTGTTGAGAATTTTTGTATCTATGTTCATGAGGAAGATTAGTCTGTAATTTTCTTTTTTTCTTATATCTTTGTCTGGTTTTGGCATCAGGGTTGTAAATGCTGGCTTTATAAAAGGAGTTTAGTAGTATTCCTTTTCTATTTTATGGAAAAGTTTGAGAAGCATTGGTGTTGTTCTTTGTTTGTTGGCATTGTTTTTCAGTGAAGGTATGATAATATTCACCAGTAAATCCATGTTAGCCTCGACTTTTTTAGTTCGGAGATTTAAAAAAAAATTAGATCATTTTTATTTATCTTCAAGTAGAGAGAGACAGAAGAGAGACAGAAAGACTATACAGGCTAGGATCTCCAGCTTCTGCAAAGGGACTCCAGATGCATGCTCCACCACTTTATGCATCTGACTTTATGTGGGTACTAGGGAATTGAACTTAGTTGGTTAGGTGTTGAAGGCAACCACTGAGCCATCTCTGCAGCACACAATTTTTTCTTTTTTTTTTTTTATAACTTCTTTGATCTCACTGCTTGTTGCAGGTCTGTTTAAATAGTTTATCTCCTCTTGTTTTAGGTCATATATGCTTAGAAGATCGTCTACTTTTAGACTTTTTCTTTTCTTCTTTTTAAAAATAGTTATATTTATTTGCAAGCACGGAGAGATAGAAGAGAGACAGAGAGAATGGGCACACCAGGGCCCCTAGCCCTGCAAATGAACTGCTGAAGCATATGCCACTTTGTGCATCTGGCTTTACGTGGGTACTGGGGAATCAAACCCAGGTCGTTAGGCTTTGAATGCAAGTACCTTAACCACTTAGTCATCTCTCCAGCCCCCAAGATTTTCATACTTGGTTCAGTATATGTTCTTAAGGTATGTCCTTGTGATTTTCTGTGTTTCATTGGTATTTGTTGTAATGGTGCTTTTTTTCATGTCTAATTTTTTTTAATAATTATTTTTTTATTGTCCATAATGAGTTACATTATTTAATGGGCAAACAATGAGTTGTTATCCCCAGATCCCGAATGTCCCTCTTCCCCATCCCAATTAGCTGGATATCCTCCTCCGTGGGCAGTCTGGATCAGTCCTTGGGGCAGGGGACCATGGATAGCCTAGGAGTCTGCCCAGTTCTACCGGCCCTAGTATGTTGTTACTAAGGGGGGCCATCTCTCTGGATATTCTCCCCCACCAAGGCTCTCACAATCTTTCCACCCCCTCTTCCACTCAGTTCCCTGAGTCGTGGTGGGTGAGTATTAAGGCTGCTTTATTGTTGAGAACTTAGAGGTCTCTGTACTTTAGGTTGTGTCGAAAATCATTGGTGTCTATCTCACTGGCTTATCTTGTGTTGTTCATGTCTAATCTTATTCATTTGTGTCTTTTGTCTTTTCTTTGGGTCAGATTTGCTAAGGCTTCATTAATTTTGTTTATCCTTTCAGAAGAATCAACAATTCTTTATAATTTATTTTTAAAAAAATTTTTCTGATTTCTGTTTCATTAAATTCTATGCTAATCTTTCTTTCTTCCTGTCTACTGATTTTTGGTTTGCTTTGTTCTTCTTTTTCCATGGCCTTAATATAAAGCATGGAGTTGTTTACTTGTTACCGTGTTTATTTATCTATTAATGTTTTTTGAGATAGGGTCTTGCTCTTGCCTAGGCTGATCTGGAATTCACTATGATGTCTCAGGGTGGCCTCAATCTCATGGCAGTTCTCCTCTGCCCTAGGAATGCTGGCATTAAAGGTGTATACCACCTCACCTGGCTTCTAATTTCTTAATATAGGCACTTAAAGCTTATAAGACTACCTTCATTGTGTCCCATCCATAGGTTTTGGTATGTTTTTCATTATCATTTGAATATATGAATTTTTAAGTTTTTTCTTTTTGAAAATATTTACAGAGAGAGAGAGAGAATGAATATAGGCTTACCAGGGCTTCCTGTTGCTACATAAAAATTTCAGATGTATGCTCTACTTTGTGCATCTGACTTTACTTGGGTACTAGGAAATTGAACCTGGGTCTTGCTCTAGAGCCCAGGTTGACCTGGAATTCACTATGCAGCTCATGTCAGTTTGGATATTAGAACCTCACTAGATCTGTGTTGTCCTGGGTGGGTTTATGGGGATGATAAGCCACCTTCCCATTTGCCAGTGTTTGGCACACCTTCCTGCCACTGTTTGTAGGGCTATGGTGGAGGTGATGTCTACCCTCTGCTCATGTCATCATTTTCCCTGCCAGGATGGAGTCTTTTGTTTGAGTTCTTTCTGTGCAGCAACTAGAAAGCTGACTACAACAATGTTGTAGTTTTTTTTTTTTTTTGGCCATTGTTTAAGGATTAGAGAAACTTTATTAGATTAAGAAAAGGAAAGAAGAGAAATTATAGAGAACTCCCACTATGAGGGCGTTAAGAGGGGGTAAAACCCCTATTTTGTTGTTTTGTTTTTACTGTTGATTTGTAGTTTTTGTGGTCAGGTAGAGTACAAGGATATATTTCAATTTGTATTTTTTAATATTTTCTTAGTGTCCTAATATGTGGTCAGTTTCAGAGAATGTTCCATATTCTTCTGAAAAGAATGAGTATTCTCCAGCCTTTGACAGGAATGGTCTGTAGATACCTGTTACATCCATTAGTTCTATGCTGTCACTTAATTCTGATGCTTCTCTGCTTTTTTTTTGTTGTTGTTTGTTTGTTTGTTTTTGCTGATGTGTCCCATTGATTGCTGAGATTGTGGTATTGAGGTCACCCAGTACAGTTGTGCTTGTGTTATTTGTGACCTTAATTCTAGCATTTTTTGTTTAATGAAGTTGGGCACACATGGTTAGTGGGTATATGCTTAGAATTGTAATACTTGTTGGATAGTCTCTTTAATAAATATAAAGTTACCTTCTTTATCTTAACTAACCAATGTTGGTTTGAAGTCTTTCCTGTCAGATCTTAAGATAGCAACACCTGCTTGTTTCATAGATCCATTTGCTTGAAATACAAATTTCCATCCCTTTATTATTCTAATGTACTGTTTGTTTTTTTATGGAGAAGTGAGTTTCCTGGAAGCAACAAACAGAAGGATCATGTGTTTTATTTTAATTTCTAAACCTGTGTCTTGGTTGAGGCATTGAGACCATTGATGTCAAAGAGTTATTATTGAGAAGAGCGTGGTGGTACACACTTTAAATCCCAGTACTTGGGTGACAGAGGTAGGAAGATTACTGTGAGTTTGAGACCAGCCTGGGCTAAAGTGAGACACTACCTAGAAAACAATAACAGCAAAAAGAGTTATTACTGGAATATATATATCCTTGCCATTCTTAGTGCTTTTGTAATGCGTACTGCTTTTCCTTTATGTATTAGTCAGAGTTCTGTAGAGGAACAGACCCAACAGAATGAATTGTAGTAAACAAATAGGATTTATTGGATTAGCTCACACCGGTCACTGCTCAATCCACAAGGCTGAGAAAACTTCATTCCAAAGCCTACAAAGAAATGCAAGACATGTACAGTAGCCAGGTAGGCAGAGTGAGAGAAATTTCTTTCCTTTTTATATAGCCTTAGGGAGGGGTCTTGCAACCCTATCCCAGACTTAATGACTTCTGAGTCTCTGGAATTTCCTTCATGCACTGCCCACATAATGTTAATTTCCAGTTTCCTTGAGCTTCCTTACATCCTTCTCTCTACTGCCTTCCTGTGAGCCGCCTTCCTGTGAGCAGCAGACCCACCCAAGATAATTAAAAGATCAGGTTGACAGCAAAACCTAACCACCACACTTTATTCTTATATTACCTATTATATTAACATAGTTTATTTTTTCCTGTCTTCTAACATATGTGCTCTTCTTTCTCTTCAGTCTAAAAGATTTCTTCAAGTATTTTCTATGGCTTAGTGGTCATATAGTCCTTTAGCCTGTTTCTATTATGGAAAGTTATTTCTTCTTCAGTTATGACAGTTAACTTTGTTGGATATAGTAATCTTCGTTGACAGTTGTTATCTTTAAGAATACGTCATTCCAAGCCCTTCTGGCTTACTTTAATGGGTTTGCCTTCATAGGTGACTTGATGCTTCTCTCTTAGTGCTTTCTTTATATTATCTTTGGTCTGTGTGTTTAGTAGTTTAATTATAATATGCTCTTACTTCCTGTCTTAGGGGCTGACATAGCTAAGACAATGATGGACTTCATTGACTGGCTTATCCACCAGGATTTTGGACGAAAGTGTGTGTACAGCATCAGAGATATTCTGTCCTGGGTCAACTTTATGAATGCTATGATCGAAGAGGCCACTGTTAAAAGCCTAAAGACCATCTCCATTGTGGAATCTTTTGTACATGCTGCATGCCTGGTGTACATAGATGGCATAGGCTCAGGTATGTTAACTTTTAAGGATAGACTGAACAGGATGAGGGTGGGGAGTAAGAAACTGAGGCTAGATATTTGCAGAATCACTTAACTGAATTTTTACAACTGAGGAATAGGTTTTCTTTTTATTCATTTTCAAGCTGAGAGGGGAGAGGGAGGAGGGAGGAGGAGGAGGGAGAGGGAGAGGGAGAGGGGAGATTAAAGGCGTGTGCCACCACACCCGGCTAGTGAGAGCTTTTAATCCCAGCACTTGGGAGGCTGAAGTAGAAAGATCAATGTGAGTTTAAGACTGCCATGAAACTGCATAGTAAATTCCAGGTCAACCTGGGCTCTAGAGCAAGACCCTACTTTTAAAAAAAAAAAAAAAAAGCAAAGTATTATAAGCACTACTGCTGTTGAAAATGACCTTGTCCTTGAAGCCTTAGCCTATTCTTAATACAAGTGGTATTTGTAGTTAATAGACAGAATCCGTTTAGTTTGCTTTCATTTCATAAAATTCATTAAGTTCTTTTTCTTATCCGTGAACATTAAAAATCTAAGTCAAAATGATGAATCATGCCATACGTCTCACGCTATCTCCTGATCAGTTTGTTACTGAGATGCTGGAGTACTGCGTAAAGAAGCTACTGCTTCATTGACAGTGCATAAGCTGGGGAAAAGGAGGCTGCTGTTTCCTTTCATAGGAATAATTGCTTACACTGGAAATTATATAGGCTATCTTTCTGTTTTCCTAGAAACCTGTGTTAAATCTCTGTTGAACATCTTATGAACTTGGTGATTTGCTGATCTCTTTCTTAACAGGGGTAACCTCTGGATTTGGTACAGCCCTCTTGGCTCGGGAAGAATGTCTAAAATTCCTAATTAAGAAACTTTCCAAGGTAGTACAACTAACAGAATGTCAGAAAAATGAATTGAAGATTTATGATAGACTTATGGTCAAAGAATTCACTTCCATAGGCAACCAATGGGGAATTCATCCATTTTTTATACCAAGAGGTAAGAATGATATTTTTGTTCTGCTTTTTTGTTTTGTTTTTGTTTTTTGAGGTAGGGTCTTTCTCTAGCCCTGGCTGACCAGAATTCACTAGATAGTCTAAGGGTGGCCTTGAATTCCCAGCAATCCTCCCACCTTTGTCTGTGCTTGGATTAAAGGTGTACTTCACCACACATGTCAAGAATGATTTTAAATTATTATTTTCCTCCCGTAGATCATTGAAATACTTATGCTTTATTGTTACTTAGCCATATGTGTGATATTCATACTTATTTTTTCCTTTAGTAAAGCTTTAAACTCCACTAAAAAGTTAACAAATCATGGGCCTGGAGAGATCGCTCAGTGGTTAAAGGCTCTTGTTTATGAAGCCTGATGGCCTGGGCTTAATTCCACAGTGGGGTACATGTGTAGACAGATGCACAAATGTACATGGGGATGAGGCCCTGTCCAGCTCGCCCAGTCCTCCAACCACTGCAAATCACTGTGCATCTGGCTTTATGTGGGTACTGGGGACTCTAACCTGGGCCATTAGGCTTTTTGCAGGCAAATGCCTTAACTGCTTAGCCATCTGTCAGTCCCCTAGTTTTTAAGCCCTATAAGACTGTTATTCCTTAATAACAGTTAATAATGTTATTCTTTAAGTTGATAACATATCCTGGATTTTCTTGGTGGTCTAAAAACCTGGGAGCTCTGTAGCTTACTACTTCACTTTGAGGAAAATAGCTGTTCACAAAAGTGAACTTTACAAGTTCATGTAGTCATTGAGTGTAAGTTGTGAAAAAGTGTGTTTACAACTAGACTTACATGTTTGCATATACATATGTGTATAATAGAAGACATTCTTGAGAAAAGTGTGTTATAATTCTTGGAGGCACATTATATGTCTAAAATGGGGAGAATTTTTAAATAGGAGGTGAATATTTTCATTAAATGTCTATTCACTGATGACTTACTGGGTGGATTCCTAATGTATCTTGGGTTAAAAAATAACATGATTTGGTTATGTCCAGCTCACATGTGACTTTCCCTTTTTGCATCTAAGGACCTGTTCTGAGTAAGAATAATATTACTGACTATGCACTCAGTGCAGGCACCACAGCTATGAATGCTCAGAGGCTCTTAAGAGCTACCAAGCTGAACAAACCCATTCTTCTGGAGGGCTCCCCTGGTGTTGGCAAGACAAGTTTGGTGGCAGCTTTAGCAAAGGCTTCAGGAAATATTCTGGTTCGAATCAACTTGTCAGAGCAGACGGTAAGTTAGTAATCCTAAAGTACACAGGGATAGGCAATGCTGTCTTCATATATTTATAAAGTTACCTGTGTAACACAAGTATTTCAAACAGTGATACTGATCACAGAATCATGATATTTTAATTTAATTCAGCTTCTTGCTTTTAAATAGTTGACACCTGTAATCTTTTTCTCTCTTATATGTTTTAGTCTGGATTTTTTTTTTAAAGGTAGTGTTTAATACTAGCCCAAACTGACTTGAAACTCACTCTGTAACCAACCCTAGGCTAGCCTGAAATTTATGGCAATGCTATCTCAGCCTTCCAAGTGCTAGGATTATAGATGTGTGATAATATATCTAGCCCTCTACCTTTCTTTTGAGAAATAACTACTTACTTATTTTGGTATTTATTGTACTGTTAATTCACTTAAATGTTTATGTTGTAAAAAATAATAACTTTCTAAATTACAAACACCATGGGACAAGAGTGACAAATGGGATTGAGAATAAGGCCTGGGTATTGTTTGTTTTAAAACTCCTTAGTTAATTTCTAAGTGTTCAAGGTCTAGAACTGGTTGTCTGAGCATCATCTTAGAGATAAATGAATTCTGATTAGAAGGGCCCTTGTAAAGAGCTTCAGGGAGTGGTTTCTCTTATCATCGGTATAAGTAGAAAGGTTCCCAGCACCACCAAAAAATACAGAAGGAAGAGGAAGAGGAATGGTAGCTTGAGGCCCATCCCAACATTATTATTTCAGATTTAGGGTCATATTCTAGTTTTTGATTTGTGTTGGTGTTTATTTTTGCTTGGTAATATTAGCTTTTTGCTATTCTTTCTTTTTTTAAAGGACATCACTGACCTGTTTGGAACAGATCTACCTGTTGAGGGAGGCCAGGGAGGAGAGTTTGCCTGGCGTGATGGCCCCTTGCTGGCAGCTTTGAAGGCAGGCCATTGGGTTGTGTTGGATGAGGTAAGTGTCCTGCTCATCAGGCCAAAGATTGGATCACATGTATAAAGAGCAATCACACTTTTCACAACTCTTGGCATATCTTTGTGGGCCAGTTTGTTGGTATCCAGGAAAGGTATGATGAATAAAAAGACCCTCTATCTACCCCCTGTCTTCCCCCCCCCCCCCCAAGGGGTTTCCACTGTATCCCAGGCTGACCTAGAGCCCATGGAAATTCTCTTACCACTGCCTCCCACGTGCTGGGATTAAAGGTGTGTACCACCAAGCCCAGTCCTCTATTGTTTCCTTGAAGAACCAGAAAGGTCATTTGGCAGAAAACATACAGAGCCTTTCCCCCTCCATAAAATCTACAAAACTCTTACTTCATTTATTTGTTTATTTGGAGAGAGAGAGAGAGAGAGAGAGAGAGAGAGAGAGAGAGAGAGAGAGAGAGAGAGAGAGAGAGAGAGAGAGAAACTCTAGATAACATGTACCATTTTGTGCTTCACTTTATACTGGAGAATTGAACCTAGATTGCCATGTTTTGTAAAGTAGTACCTTTAACCACTGAGCCATCTCTCCATCCCCCAACACTCTAACTTTTTAAAGTAATTCTTCCAAGGGGTAAACAGAAAAGCTTTTTCCTCTCTCTCTCTCATTGGCAGATTTTGTTCAGCATTTGAGCTGGGAAACTATAGATATATCAAATATAGTTTTTTGGGGTTGGGGAGGGTGCTTCAAGGAAGAGTCTCGCTCTAACCCATACTGACCTGGAATTCACTATAAAGTCTCAGGGTGGCCTTGAACTCATGGCAATCATCCTACCTCTGCCTCCTATGTGCTGGGATTAAAGACATGTGCCACCATGCCTGGCTTTGATTTTTTTGTTGTTGTTGTTGTTGTTGTTGTTTTTGTAAGTCATTATTCACAGTAGTCAGTGTTAGGTGCATTATAGTGCATTGAATTAAATCATTTTTGCTTTTAGTTCAGTCTGAATATTTTCTCATTTTACTTAAAAGTGTTTATAAAATCTTTTACCATATTTGTGAAATAAGTAACAAAATAAATACATGTCATTCCATCACTTGGCTTAAGAAGTAGCAAGTTATCAGTATTGTTTTAGGTTCCCTTTCCTTAAGATAAAAGTATCTTACTGCATGTATGATGAAACACATATATGTATTTTCTTCCCAAATAGCTTAATCTGGCTTCTCAGTCTGTACTGGAAGGACTTAATGCTTGCTTTGACCACCGAGGAGAAATCTATGTGCCTGAGTTAGGAATGACCTTTCAAGTTCAGCATGAAAAGACGAAGATTTTTGGGTGTCAAAATCCCTTTAGACAAGGAGGTGGGAGGAAGGGCTTGCCCAGGTCTTTCCTTAACAGATTTACTCAGGTAAGATTTCCTGTTGTCAAAGAGATCAAAGGTAGATAAAACTTCTGTCAAGTAACTGTTTAGGATATTCACTGTATATGAGAGAGGATCACTTTAATGATCCTTTTTCCTTGTCTCTGTCTAGATTTGCTCTGTGACCTAGAGAAGTTGGTATTATCATTAGAAGAGTCAGGTCATTGCCGTCTAGGATTTACTTCTTGCACCCAGGAATGAAAGCCTTTTCAAGAGGCTATTTGATCTGTTAGCACATTCAAGTAAATTTTATAATGAAAGTTATATGTTTTTGTTTTTTTTTAAAGGCAGAGTCTCATTCTAGCCAAAATGACCTGGCACTCACTGTAGTCCCAGGCTGGCCTTGAACAGTTGATCAACATCTTCCTACCTCTGCCTCTTTTTTTGTGGTGCCAAGGACCGAACCCAGTGCCTTGTGCTTGCTATGTAAGCACTCATCCACTGAGCTAAATCCTCAACCCCAACAAACTCCAGATGTGTGCGCCACTTTGTGCATCTGGCTTTATGCGTAGTGGGGAATTGAACCCAGGTCGTTAGGCACTTCAGGCAAGTACCTTAACTGCTGAGCCAGCCCCTCAGGTGCCTCTTTGAATGTTGTATGTTTTAATTAAAGCAATATAAGAAAGAAAACTACCATAGAAAATAAAAATCCATTATTCTCTAGTCTTTATCATTTTGATATCTTTTTCTGTGTTTTTTTTTTTTTTCTTTTTGCAATGGGATGTCTATATGTACATGCCTATTTATTTTAAAATCTTTTTTTATGGTTTGTCTAATTCAGAGGTTTGGAAATACCTCTAGATATTAACTTCCTTAATGGCACTGTCCCATGATAACTAATGCTTTTCTCAGTACCTTATAAAACTTTTTGATGTAAATATTTTTAAACATACTGAATAGTCCAATAAGCTTTATGATGAACTTTTCTTTCTTTTTTTAAAGCTCTTTATTGACAATCTCCATATATATACACAACATACCATGATCATAATCTCCTCCCACCACTGTTTTCCCTACTCCTCTTATCTCCACCATTGAATCTCTACATCTTTCCAACTAGTTTCCTATTTTGATGCCATTATTTCTCCCCCCAACCCCCAGCCACTGAGCGGTCATAAATACCATGGCCACTTTCTATCTACAAGATAGTATTGTGATCACTCCTCCCCTTACTTTGACTCTTCACATTCCTTACACCACCTTTTCTGCAACAGTCTGAGAGCCCTGGAGGGTGTGATTGAGATGCTTTGTTGAATGGAAAACACTCCACTTCACTTCCTTTTAGAACTTTGGTGAGTTTTAAGGCTCTTCAATGGTTACCACCATTTGAAAAATAAAGCTCTAACCAAAAGTGACTGTAACATTAATATATTGGCATAAACATAAGTGTTTGGAGAGTGGTTTGATTGGCATAATAGATCCATTTACTAATCAGCAGTAGTTGTCTTCTCTCCAAGGTAGAGTGAACTTCTGTATACTGACCTTGTGGAATTTATAAAGTAGTTAAGATAATACATAGGAAATTACTGAAAGTAAAGATATTTAAATAACATGAATTGCATTTTTTTTCACTGACTTAGAGTTTAAAAGCAAAATATTCTAGATTTCAAAAATTTTATAATTTTTGTTTTTGCGTGTGTGTAGATATGTGATTGGTTTGTGGATGAAATACATGAATCCCATGCATGTTTTAGCAGAGGCCAAGACAATAACATCAGGTGTCTTATCTTACTGCTCATCTGAATGTTTTCTTGAGACATGATCTCTCTCTCTCTCAACCTGATTCTGCTGTCCAGCAGTGATTCTTCAAATCCCCTCCCCAAACTGGGATTACATTACAGACTTGTATGGCCATGTCTATCTTTTTTTGTGGGTTGTAGGAACTTAAACTTGTGGTCTCAGACCCTAGAGGCCCTTATACTTTAGCTGCAACTCCTTAACTGTATGGCTCCTTTTTTTATTGGGATTTTGAAAACTCAGGTATTGTTATTTGGAATTAGATAACTATTTCATGTAGCATGACAGGCTAGATATTTCTTGCATTTCATGAAAGGAACATTGGTATCTCATCATTTATAGGTTTTTGTGGATCCGCTTACAGTAATTGACATGGAGTTCATTTCAAGTACTTTGTTCCCAGCCATTGACAAAAATATTGTTAAGAAGATGGTAGCTTTCAATAACCATGTAAGTACTAACTTATGTTAATTGTTCAGTGTTTCCTGGATAGGTTTGAAAAACAACGTTTTCTCAACACAGGGTTCCACCAATTTACCAGTCTGACTAAAACTAATTACAGAATTCAAGTTTTAAGCAGGTTACTCATTTGAATATTATGGTACCCCTTTCTGTATTATGAACACTCAGGTTAATGTCTATAGTGTATTACTGGCATTTGAAGTCTGGTTTCGGAAATGCCATCTGAACTCAAGTCATTAATTTCTATTTCACATCAAACAGGCATTTGTAGTACATTGACAGTACTTAGTACAGTGTGTGAAGAAATGTCTTTGAATAAGAATGTTTTATTTTTAGATTGATCACGAAGTGACTGTTGAGAAGAAATGGGGACAAAAAGGAGGACCCTGGGAATTCAATCTGCGAGACCTTTTCCGCTGGTGTCAGTTGATGCTGCATGACCAGTCTCCTGGATGCTATGATCCTGGTCAGCATGTGTTTTTGGTTTATGGTGAAAGAATGAGAACCAAGGAGGACAAAGAAAAGGTTAGTTTCACACTTCATTTCTATCTAAGACATAGACTATCATATAATACCAATAAACCTAGTAAAGCTGCTTAGAAATTTAGGTAACTAAACAGATAAAACATTCCCTCATCATAGCATGATTTGCTTTGAAGAGCATAATTTGCTTATTTGCCTAAATCCCCATGGTCACAAAACATAAAATGGCATTGCTTGGGCTTGGGGTTTAGCTCCATGGTAAGGCACTTGCCTAGCGTATTAAATATCTGGATTCAAGATACAAAACAGTATTACCGCGCTGAAGAGATGGCTTAGCGGTTAAGGCATTTGCCTGCAATGCAGAAGGACCCAGAGTTCAATTCCCCAGTGCCCATATAAAGCCAGATTCACAAGAGGGTGTCTGGAGTTTGTTTGCAGTGGCTGGAGGCCCTGGTGTGCGCTCTCTCTCTCTCTCTCTCTCTCTCTCTCTCTCTCTCTCTCTCTCTCTCTCTCTCTCTCAAATAAATAAATAAATAAAATATTTAAAAAATCAGTATTACCTACCAATAATAATGAACTACGTCATCATCTTCCTGGGCACAAAGGGTAGAACCTGAAGGCTATTATTTTCTGCTTTTATTGTTTTGTATCTGCTTGTAAACAGAACACAGTACTAGAATTCTTAGCTTGCAAAATTGTACTTATGTGTGCTTCTACTTCAGTTGATAATTTCACCGTGTCATCTGGGCTCAGGTGCTTTTCCTACCTTAGTCTTTCAAGTAGCCATGACTTTAGGCATGTACCACTGCACCCTGTTTTTATGGGTTTTGGTTTGTGATAACTCACTGAATGCTTAAAACAGCCATGGGCTTGAATTGTGATCATGGCCTTTTGTAGGAGTTATCACATTGTTAGTCAGGGAGTCTTAAACGTAGCAGAACTGGCCCTCTAGTCTCAGCCCTTTTGTACTTTCTACTAAACCTCAGTGTTGAGAAGAAATGAATTGATATAAAGATCTATATTATGCAAGCAGTAACATATGCTCCAGGTTCAGGGAGAAACTCTGTCTAAAGAAAACAACATAGAAAAGCAATAGAGGGGGCTGGAGAGATGGCTCAGCGGTTAAGGCACTTGCCTCCAGTGCCTAAGGCCCCGGGCTCAGTTCCCCAGGACCCACATAAGCCAGACCCACAAGGTGGTGGCCCTGGTTTTCTCTATCTATCTTTCTCTATCTATCTCTATCTCTCTGCTTGAAAATGAATAAATAAAATTAAAAAAAAAAAAGAAAAAGAAAAGAAAAGCAATAGAGGGAGGAAGTTCTACTCTGGCCTATGCATACTAGAATTGGGCACACAAACATGCTGGTACACACCTTTTGTGAAAACGTGGAGACATGGCCAGTCACAAATGATTCTAATTCCCCTGTTGTACTGCTGCTGAAATTCTCTTTTTTTACAAAAAAAAAAATCCATTTACTTAGAGAACAAGAGATAGAATATATGAATGTGAGAATATGGGTGTGTCAGGGTCTCCTGTTACTGCAGACATATTCTAAACACATGTGCCACTTAATGCAAGCGGCTTTACATGAGTACTGGGGCACCAAACATGGGCCATCGGGCTTTGCAAACAAGGCAACTTTAATTTGAGCCTACATTCCAGCCCCTGAAATTCCTTCTTAGGAGGTGCTTGGAGTCTAGGCAAATCTCAAATGTGGGCTCAGGTGCTCTACCTACCTAATGTTGACAACCATTTATTACATAAAAGTGGCTTTATTTTAATTTTTTTTGTTGTTGTTTGTTTTCAAGGTAAGGTCTCCCTCTAGCCCAATCTGACCTGGAACTCACTCTGTAGACCCAACCTGGGCTTGAACTCCTGGTGATCCTCTTACTTTTGCTTCCTTAGTGTGCAGGTATTATAAGTGTGTACCTACATGCTTGTATGCCCAGTGTATCTGTGTAAATAGGCAGAGTAGAATGTCTTGTGACTCCCCCTCTATTGCTTTTCTTGAGACACAGTCTCTCACTGAACCTGGAACTGCCATTTTTCAGTCAGACTGTCTGACTACTGAGTCCCATCAATTCTGCCTCTGCCCCTGCCTCTGTCCCCACCTTTCCCCAACTTCCAACTTGGATTATAGACAAATATGGCCACTACTGTGTTTTGTTTTTTTAAACATGATCTCAGGTCTTCATTTGTGGACAATAAACAATCTTTTTTAAAAAATTATTTATTTGACAACAAACAATCTTACTCCATCTCCTTGACTCCTTTATTTTTTTTATGTGTATGTGGTTGTGTGTGCAGATGCATGTGCACATGTGTGTGCATGTATCTGCAGGTCAGAGGTCAACCTTGGTTGCCTTCCTCATTTTTTCACCACCTCATGCAGTACTTACTGTTATTGAAAAATCATTCTTCATGATTTTTCATTTAATCTCTTCAGATAGCATATTAAGTGGTGAAAAATATTTTCTCTCTAGATTTTTTCATAGTGTTTGTAGCTTCATTTTAATTTATGGTATAGTCACTATTACCTTAAATATTTCGATATTATGTAACTACTATTCTGGTCTTATTTACTTTTCATTACAATGATTAAGTTAATATAGTTTTATGCTCTTTCCTCTCCTCTCCTCTTCCCTCCCATCCCCTCGTTCTCTTTTCTTTTTCCCTTTGAAGTAGGGTCTCACTCTTGCCCAGGCTGACCTAGAACTTACTCTGTAGTCCCAGGTTGGCTTCAAACTCTTGGTGCTCCACCTACCTTTACTTCCCCAAGTGCTGCAATTAAAGGCATGTGCCATCACTCATGGGTTAGTTTATGCTTTTGTTTTTATTGTTTGTTTGATTTTTGATTTTTCAAGGTAGGATTTTTCTCTAGCCCAGGCTAACCTGGAATTCACTATGTAGTCTCAGAATGGCCTTGAACTCATGGCGATATTCCTACCTCTGCCAGATACACACAATGTAGCACATATGTCTGGAGTTCTTTTGCAGTGGTAAGAGTTGCTGGCATATGCCCCTCTCTCTCTCTCTCTCTCAAGATAAATAACTAAAAGTATTCATTTTACATAAGGAACTGACAGTGATTTGAATCTTTCTTTAGGTTGTTGCTATATTTAAGGAGGTATTTGATTCAAGTTCCAACCCATATATGGGAACCAGACTATTTCATATCACTCCCTATAATGTTCAGGTAAGGACTAGAATAACCCTCTTTTTCCATTTTCCTGTGATTTGTTTTGATCCTGCCACACATCACTGAAATGTCTTTCAGCTTGGCTATTCAGTCCTTTCTCGAGGAAGCTATGTTCCTCATCCATCCCGCCACCCCTTGTCACTCCTACACCAGTCATTCCAGTCTCTGGAGTCCATTATGAAGTGTGTGCAGATGAACTGGATGGTCATTCTTGTGGGACCAGCTTCTGTGGGCAAGACCAGCCTGGTCCAGCTCCTGGCACACCTTACAGGCCACACATTAAAGATCATGGCTATGAACAGTGCAATGGATACTACTGAGCTTCTAGGCGGATTTGAACAGGTAACGGGTAACCTTTGAATTGTCAGGCAAAACAATAACCTTGCCGGGTGTGGTGGTCCATACCTTTAATCCCAGCTCTTGAAAGGTAGAGGTAGGATTACTGTGTGTTAGAGGCTACCCTGAGATTACATAGTGGATTCCAGGTCAGCCTGGACTAGAGTGATACCCTACCTCAAAAAATAAAACAGCAACAACAACAAAAACCAACTTGCCCATCCCTCTTTAAAAAAAAAAATACCAAAAAACTTGTCTGATTGAGGTTCTTTTGTTAGTGGTGACTACTAGTCACAGTATCTTCTGGCTTTGGCCAATGTGTTTCTATGCTCTGAAAATTGCAGGTTGATCTTATTCGACCTTGGAGGCAGCTGCTAGAAAAAGTGGAGTGTACTGTAAGGACACTGTTAAGGGATAGCTTTCTTATCAGTTCTGATGATACAGAAGTAGTGCTTCGAGCCTGGAGCCACTTCCTTCTGACTTACAAACCAAAGCATCTTGATGAAGAAGGTAAAGGCATCACGATGGAGATTGTCAACAAATTGGAAGCAGTATTGCTGCTTCTGCAGCGACTCAATAATAAGATCAACTCATTCTCCAAGGCAGGTATGCACATTTGGATCGGTGTGTCACATACTAAACATTGCCTGTGTTATGTCCATTTACAGAAATATATTTGTGAAGGCCCTACCCTTATTTTAAACTAGTTTAATGGTTATGAATGAATTTACTTACAAAGTAAAACGAAGCTGAGATAAAGGATTCCAAATTGGTGATGCTGAAAAATCAAACAGGAATGTAACTATGTATATTCAGCTATAATGACCCATTGCTTGGATGTTAAGCTATTTGTATTTATTTTTACTTGTACATTTTTAAATTTTTATTTATTTTTTTTTAATTGTCCATAATGAGTTACATTATTTAGTGGGCCAACAATAAGTTGTTATCCCCAGTTCCCCGATGCCCCTCTACCCCATCCTCAATCAGCTGGATATCTTCCTCCATGGGCCGTCTGGATCAGTCCTTGGGGCAGGTAATCATGGATAGCCTAGTATTCAGCCTGGTTCTCCTGGCCCTAGTATGTTGTTACTCAGGGGCATCATGCCTCTGGATAGTTTCCCTCACCACGGCTCTTAAATCTTTCCGCCCCCTCTTCTGCTCAGTTTCCTGAGTTGTGGTGGGAGAGTATTAAGGCTGCTTTAATGTTGAGAACTTAGGGGTCTTTGTGTTGAAAATCGTTGTCTCACTGGGTTATCCTGTGTTGATTGAATGGCTGTGGCTGTGGGTCTCTTGTTCATCCCATCATTCTCTGCGGGGTTCCATATGGGTCCTCCACGGACTGATGGTGAGCCACATTTTTTATTTTTTAAATTTGTTTGTTTGTTTGTTTCCTTGTTTAAATTTGATTGGAAACCAGGCACTGTGATTTTTGGTTGCCAGCTACTGC
Source organism: Zapus hudsonius (assembly GCA_004024765.1). NCBI lineage: Eukaryota > Metazoa > Chordata > Mammalia > Rodentia > Dipodidae > Zapus > Zapus hudsonius. Next base: position 17,373 of record PVHP010007531.1, read on the forward strand.
ATTCTTTTATGTTTCCATAAAGTCTATTGGACTTATCTTGTTAGAGAGTTTAGTTGCCAGTGGGTCATTTGATCTTTTTAAAATTGTTTTTCAACTTTTCAAGCTGAGGACTGAGCAGCCTTTCTTGCTGTGCCACGACCCAGAAGCATCTCACTTGCCTAGAAATTACCCTTTCCTTGGAAATTTTTGCTCATCTTTGTATAACTTCACATTTACCTGTTTTGGGGTTTGATTGTTTTAAATATTATTTATTTGCAAGGAAAGAGAAAGAATGGGCATGCCTGGGCCTTTTGCAATCAAGCTTCAGATGCATGTGCTACATTGTGCATCTGGCTTTATGTGGTTACTGGAGATTGAACCTAGGCCATCATATTTTGCAAGCAAGCTCCTTAACTGCTGAGCCATCTTGGCCAGCTCCAGAGCTCTTTTTTTAAGGAGCTCCTTCTCTGAAGTACTTGTTCCTCTAGCCTTTGCCTGGCTTTACCTCATTGAGGTCCCTGACATCTGTTTGAGTTCCCCTTCCTTTCTTTGCAATCAAAAGTTGCTTCCTGGGCTGGAGAGATGGCTCAGCAGTTAAGGCCCTTGCCTCCAGTGCCTAAGGCCCTGGTTTCAATTCCCCAGGACCCACATAAGCCAGACCCACAAGGTGGTGACCCTGGTTCTCTCTCTTTCTCTCTCTCTCTCTCTCTCTCTGCTTGAAATAAAATATTAAAAAAAAAGTTGCTTCCAGCTAGAAGGCCATGGCAATTATAAGGTTTTATCTTGTTTTCTTCCTCCTCTCAGGTATCACAGTCCTCTGCTACCTCTCTTCCTATGTCTGAAAGCATTTAGGTCATGTATTTTCCCTAGCTTCCTACTTGAAGGTAGGAGCTTGAGACTAAGATACTCATGGCATAAAGCATGACTCAGACATAACATAATCTCTAACAAAAATGACTTTTGGGAAAAAATCCAGCGAAGATCTAAATTGATTATGAAGTATTTGATAAATAAATGCTGCTGACCATATAATCTGATTTCTATAAAGAAAGTTTAGTGTAATTGTGCTTTTCTAACTTAGCAGTTTCTTATAGCAGTATTATGTGATATGATGGATAATAATAGCCTTTATAGTCTCTGATGTTTGAAAAGTGAGCACACAGTAAAAAATTTTTTTTTGCAGTCTGGGAAGAAGGACCAACCAGCATTTATAGTAATCCTGCAATGACATGGGAAACAGAGATAGGAGATTCCCAGAAGCTCATAGGCAAGCTAGTCTGGTATAGTAATGAGCAATAAGATATCCTGTGTCAAATAAGGTTGAAGGTGAGGACCAACACTGGAGGTTGTCCTCTGAATTCTGTGTGTGTGCTGTGGTATGAGTACTTCACTCACACATACACAGAGATTAAAAAACATTATTTGCCTTCACACTTGTAGTATGTAACCATTAATGAGGAACATTATTAAATGTTTTACTATCCTACATGTAATTTATCTTACATGTAGTTTTCTTACTGTGTTTAAATAAGTAATCCTATTTGTTCTATTGTGAATCCTTAAAATATTGGGATATTGGGATTTAAAGCTTTCAGTTTGGGCTTGTAGTTGGATTGACTTGGTTTGAACTGTAGATGCTGATTCTTCCTTGTGACATTACAGAGTTTGCCAAACTTGTGGAAGAGTTCCGAAGTTTTGGAGTAAAGCTAACGCAGTCAGCTAGTGGTCGGAGTCATGGCTCTTTTGAATGGGTTGACAGCATGCTGGTTCAGGCCCTGAAGTCTGGAGATTGGCTTCTGATGGACAATGTTAACTTTTGCACGTAAGACCCTTTTGCCCAATCATGAATGGATGTGATTAAAAACTTGGGTTATCCTTATTTAAATTAAAATCAGATTGAAGCTCTATTTTTAATCCCTTGATTTTTCTTAACTAGCATTGATCTTCAGTCTTTACCCTGTGATGAACATTAGACCATTGAAATAAAGATTTTTAAGATTGAATTGCTTTTTTTTTTTTTTTTTCAAGGTAGGGTCTTGCTCTAGTCCAGGCTGTCCTGGAATTCACTATGTAGTCTCAAGGTGGCTTGAACTCACAGCAATCCTCTTACCTCTGCCACCACGCCCGGCTTTGAATTGCTTTTCTATATGGCATCTTTGAGTTAGGCCTTTTCCATATAACATCAAAAATCTATTGTACTACTTATTGTACTTTGCATACTAGAAGCTTCTTCTGGTTATATGTCAGCTTCTTCTGGTTGCTTCTTCCTGGATGTTTCCAGTTGAAACATAGCTTCTGTTAAAAGTGAATTTGATAATTTTAAGGTTGGAAAGAAGAGAAAGCTCCCTGTATCTAGCTTTCCACTATTCTCCTTACTTGCTTCATGCTTTCTTTGTATATTTGTATAAAGATATGGGCTATATGTCTCGGTGACTAAGGAGAATGAATGGGGGGTTGCCACTTGAAAGATAACAATCCTTTATAAGGGACTGGTCATTGTGCAAGGAAGATGTGGGTCAGCAGCAAGTAGAGGCTTGTACAAATACAGTCAATGCAGCATATCAGCCTGGCTACTATTTGAGTTTTCTCTACAAAGCCCTTCTGTGCTGGATCGTTTGAATGCTTTGCTCGAACCTGGCGGTGTCCTCACCATTAATGAGAGAGGAATGGTAGATGGATCTACTCCTACAATAACACCAAATCCCAGTTTCAGGTATTTGTATCTCTTAATTTTCTACTTAACAATCTGGTGGCTGTGGCTGGGGAGTTGGCTCTGTGGTTAAAAGCACTTGCTTGCAAGGCCCGATGGCCTGGTTTTGATTCCCCATTACCCACATAAAGCCAGATGCACAAAGTACTACATCTGGCCTTATGTGGGTAATGGAGATGTTTAGGGAAAAGAAAATGTGGCTCATATTAGGGTGGTCAGCTGTGTGGGACTTCTGAATAGAAGCGACAAGGATAACACCTAAGTTTTTTTAAAAAATATTTTTATTTCTATTTATTTGTTTGTTTGAGAGAGCCTATGCCAGGGTATTTTGCTAATGCAAACAAGCTTCAGATGCATGCACCAGCTTTTGCATCTGGGTATACATGACTACTGGGGAGTCTATCCCAGACTGGCAGGCTTTACAAGCAAGAGCCTTTAGTCATTTAGCCATCTTTGCAGCTTGACACCCAAGGTTTTTTTCTGGAATAATTGAATTGGGTAGTTGAGGGTGCTATTTATTGAGAAAGTTATAGTGCCGTAAAGAGATGGCTTAGTGGGTAAGGTGCTTGCCTGCAGTGCCTAATGACCTGGGTTGGATTCCCCAGTATCTGTGTAAAGCCAAGTGCACCAAGTGGCACATACATCTGGAGTTGGCTTGCAGCAGCTGGAAGCCCTGGTGTTCCCATAGTCTCTCCCTCTGTCTCCTTGCAAATAAACAAAACTAAAGAAAGGGCGGGGGGTGTTAGTGGAAAGGAGCAGGTTTGGTATGGGGATATTCAGTAAGCAGTCATCTCTTCAGTTTTGGATGGAAGTGGAAACTTAAGATAGCTAAATGGAGATCTTGAGGGCCATCAGCTGTGAAGCAACTAGTTGTTATAGGAGAATACTCTGCTTCTTATCCTGCTTAATGAAAGTGAGTAAGAATCATGAGTCAATATTGCCTGATTTTTAGAGAATATCTGAAAGGAAGATTTAAAGGGTAGCCAAAAGCTGGTTTGTTCTATTGGTGTATGTTAGAACATAAGTACTGTGAGTGAGTGAGTGAGTGATGATGCACTCCCCGGAGTTGAGAAACATCATTTACCCTTATCAGTTGTTGCTAGGCAACACCCTTGGTTACACTGGGATGTAAATTCTCACTTTCTCTCTCTTTCTCTCCATTTTATTAGGCTTTTTCTCTCAATGGATCCTGTTCATGGAGAAATATCCCGAGCCATGAGGAATCGTGGACTCGAAATCTACATTTCAGGAGAAAGGGAGAAGAGTATCTCAGCTAACTTGGATGTAAAAATTCTGCTGCACAGCCTTGGATTGGTGGGGAATAATGTGTGTGACATCCTCTTAACTCTACACACAGAGATCCAGAATATTATTGTAGGTAAGGTACTTGACCTCTGGGCTGTTGTAGTTGTAGCTCTGTAGAAATTTTCATTCTAGGGCTGAAGAGATGGCTTAGCGATTAAGGCATTTCCCTGCAATGCAGGACCAGAGTTCGATTCCCCAGTGCCCATATACAGCCAGATGCACAAGAGGGCGCATGTGTCTGGAGTTCATTTGCAGTGGATGGAGGCCCTGGTGCACCCATGTTCATTCTCTCTCTCTCTCTCTCTCTCTCTCTCTCTCTCTCTCTCATAAGTAAATAAAATATTAAAAAAGAAATCTTCGTTCTATCATAAAGTCTAGCAGTTCTTATATTTGTTGCACATAAAAATAGAAATTACCAGGTAAACCTCTTCAAAATGTAAATGTCCAGATACCCCCCCCCCCAAAAAAAAAAACTTAGTTCAGCATAGTGTGTGAGGTATAGGAATCAGTATTTAAAACACTTCATAGGATAGCAGTGCTTACAATCAGAGGCTGGAATTTGAGCACTTCTGTTTTTGTTGAAATTTATGAACTTTGCCCTCATATATCACATGTTTCTGCTTGAAATGAAACAAAATGGAATCTTTGAGTTGTAACAGGTTAGATTCTAAGAGCCTGTGTGAAAAGGATCAGTAATAATAAATTAAATGTTATTTACCAAATAACTGCTGTGTGTTAGGTGCAATTCTGCTTGGCTTTGTAGTTCTCCAAGACATGTTTCTCTTTCACATAGAAGACTGGGATTTCAAAATTAGTCTGTTGTATTTCAAATCCTGTGGTCCTTAGAAAGTCATTTTTCCATTGTATGTCAGCCCAAGATGAAGGATAAACATGATGAGGGTTTGTCATACCTGTAAACGAGTACCTACAGTGCACCACAGTTGGCAGGGGTGGGAGAGAGATATATTACTTCATTGTGCCCTATGGAAACCCTAGAACTTAGGTGTTTTCCAACAATCATTATGTGGTTGGGGATAAGTAGAAGGAAGTTTGATGGAAGGGCTCAGTTTATCCATTTTCATCCTAGGTTTTGAAAAATCTATTACTTACAGATGGCAATATTTTATTTTTGTAGGTTCTCCAACATCATCTATGTCTGCTCTCATTCAGACTGCCACACTCATTGTTCAATACCTGCATCGAGGCCTGAGTTTGGACAGAGCCTTTTCAGAAGCATGCTGGGAAGTGTATGTCTGCTCTCAGCATTCAGCAACAAATCGGAAGGTACTATACAAATTGTTTCATATTGGCTTCCCTTTTTTAAAAAAAAATATTTAAGACAGAGAGATACAAAGAGAAAGAGGTAGACAGAGAGAGTACAGGCTTCCAGGGCTTTTTGCCACTGCAAACGAACTCCAGATACATGTGCCACTTAGTGCAACTGGCTTTATGTGGGTACTAGGGAATCAAACCCCGGAAGCAAGTGCAAGCCAATGCCTTTATCCACTGAGCAATTTTTCCAGCTTTTGTTTTTCTTTTTTAAAGCAAGGTCTTATTCTGGTCCAATCTGATCTAAAACTCACTCTGTAGCCAGGCTCGCATCAAAATCTCAGCTTTCCTAGTGCTGGGATTAAAGTCACGCACCACCATGCTCTGCTATGTTGATTTTTAAGTTGAAACATTATGCTATTCAGGATGGGGAAATTACTTTTATAAATAGCAACTTTTAATTTGTTTCAATTAAAGATCTGGTATTCAGTTACTTTTCTGAAAGTATTCCTTGTCTGATACTGATTTATTGTCAATAAACAATAACTTGCAATATTGTATGTATGAATATGTTTCAGAAGTGTTGGAAAATGGCCATGTAAATCCTATAAACTATCATATCTTTGTTGGTTTTATCACTTACCTCAGTGTCTGTATGCCATGTATTTCACATCTTAACAGCTTGTACAGGCTTTGCTGGAGAGTCACCTTTCTTCTCTGCAAGTACGTGAAAACTGGGGAACCTCCATTCTTGCCATGGGGCTGTGGCCAGATTCTGTGCCTTCGGCTTTCTTTGCTACAGAAGATTCTCACCTCTCTACTGTACTACGTGATGGACAAATTCTTACATACTGCCTCAACAGGATGAGCCTGAGGACCAGCAGCTGGGAGAGGTCAGCAAAACCTTCAGCTTGTGTGTTTGTCTTGGCTCATTTTTTGCTTTTACTAATGATGTCCAGGACACAATATATTCAGCTCAGCATTCATGACTATTTATTATCCAGCCATCATCTTTTCTGTTTATTACATTATCATTTCCTGTTATTTAGGAATCATACACACATGTTCATGAAATTCTGTGAAATAGTAGTAGATACTTACTGGATTGATGAACCAGTTGGCCATGGATGGGATTCATAGAATAGCAACCTATCAGAATTATATGTTTAGATTTAAATGGCTTTATCACTTTGTCAAGAATATGTGACCTTTCTCATGCTAAACATGTTTTTTATTACTCAGGTACCCCCTATCTCTAAGTATGTTTTAATTGTCTTTTGTGAGGGATTGATCTTTTCTTCCTCATCTCTTTAATATAAAATAATTATTAAAATGAACATAAATTAATCTGTTCTTTAAAATGTCAAGTATAAGATTATTTTGGTTCACACCTTTCTCATTCCACTGAATTTCAGAAGTCAGCCTCTTACTTTGCAAGACTTAGAGAAAATCATGCAGTCCTCTAACCCCGAGAACCTGAAATTCAGTGCAGTAGAACTGGATACTTCTTGGATGGATGAACCAGATGTTTTGGGAATAGCTGCTAAATTGCTTATAGAAAGAGCAACCAATCAGGATTGGATGCTCAGAGTTAAATGGCTCTGTCATTTAGCCAAGAACATACCATGGGAGCTTGGTGAGTAGTAAAGTTTGAATGCTACTGTGAGGGGATTTATGCTTAAATGCCCCAGTTATTCTGTGTTTACACTACTGAGTAATTAAAATCTAGCAAGAAACTTAGGTCATTGTGTTACTGTTTGTATAGCTGTTGAGGAACTGTTTGCCATTAGATGTACCAAGAGAAATGTCCCAGTTTTTCAGAATCTGTGTTCCTTTCTTTCAAATTCAAAGAAAAATATACTTTTAGCTTTAATCATCTGTTTTTTTTTTTTTTCGGTATCATTACTGGCTAGCTGTTCCATCTGATAATTCATTTCTCCTCGAGATGCTTAATAATACTGGTTTGGCACAAGTGATCCAAGTTGTTGTACTTACTTTGCCGTTTCTTTAAAGTAAGGAAAAGGCAGTACTAGTAATAATAGTTGTTGGTGGAATTTTTTACTTTATTGAATTTACATAAACCTTTCTTCTCCATGAGAACTTGTGGATTAGTTAATGAATGTGTCTATTATTTGATGATGCACCATTTGCATAAATATTTGTAGAAAAAATTTTAATGTTTTATCTGCATTTTTTTGTGATTGCTACTACCCATAGTCACCAACATAGGATTTAATGTAATACAATTGAAATGAATCTCTGAACTTCTGTGCCTTGTTGGCATTGGCCCCATTTCAAATGTCCATGTGTCACTGCTGACTGATAAAACAGAATTGGAACATTTTTATCACTGCATAAAGTTTCTTTCGATGGCTCTGTTTTAAATGTAAACATTCTTCTTTCCAAAGATTCAATAACGACTAATTTGGAAGCCAGTGCCACATCTCTTAGAAATTTTTACTCGACTTCTCTTTCTGCTGGAGTCGGTAATGTCTTCAAAATTTTACATGCAAATATAAGAGGTATGTACCTGTTTTAGGGATCTAGCTCTTCTTGAGGTCATGGGGAAAGAAGAACTGGCATAGCTTCCACGATAATAGTATTTTCAGTAGGCTTAGGAAAGCCAGATGCTTATTTCACCACCTGAAGGAAGTTAATGAAATACAATATACTAGAAAGAACCTGACTGAATTCAACTTGGCCACAAAATGGCTTGTGGATTTTTGGCTCATAGTAGATCATCTCTGTCTGTGTATGAAAATTATAGAAATTATAAACTGCATTTTCTGCAGTTATACTTTTTGAGCATTCTTTGTTTTCTAGTAGTAATAGGAAGTTTTTGTTTGCTATCTATCTATTTATTTATTTATTTATTTATTTATTTATTTATTTATTTATTTATTTAGAGAGGCAGCCAGAGAGAGTATAGGCATGCCAAGGCCTCCTGCTGTTGCAAATGAACTCTAGACTCATGTGCCACTTCGTACATCAGGCTCTACATGGGTACTGTATGATTGAATTCTGGGCCATTAGGCTTGGCAAGCAAGCATGTTGAGCCATCGCTAGCCCAGGAAGTGTTTTAAAGCATGAAGTATTTGGCATGAAGAACAAGCTATGATCAGTTATTTCAGATAATAATAAAAAAAATAGCCTTGATGACAAAGTTATAAAAAATTAGATACCTAAGTTCTGTATCAATGTTGTTAAAGATCGCTTTTTAAGAACACAATAAGAGAACAAACTTATTGGAATAGATTATATAAAATTGGTTGACCATAAGCTCTAATTAAGAAAACAGGGGAATTGTCCTAAAGCTAAATTTTAATTTTTCTACTTCTATCTGTATTTGATGCAACTAAATATATCATTAGCTATTTGATTCAGCAAAAATGAACCTGATGCTGTTAGGTAATAGGGTGAAAGCTTGGAAAGAATGAAACCATAGAGCAAACTACAGTGGTCAGGTTGTGGCTAAATGACAGTTTTTGGTGAACCAGTGAGTTTATTGAGATTAATTACAAAGCAGGGTGAGAGTTTGCTTACAAGAGCAACCTGTACCACCCACTACAACCTAAGGGATGATCATGGAAGGTGTACATCTGTAGCACGCTGAAGGACTTGCAGGCAGCGGTGCTAGTTCGAGTAGATCTTCTTCCTCCTCAGTAGTTGTTTAATGGTTCTATAATCTTGGGGAGGGGTCTTTGTGACCTTGTAAATTTCAATTTCCTGAGTCCCCTGATCTTCACTCCAAGAGCAAATGTTTCAATTCAGAGGAAATTGGTATATAACAATCTACCAAATCTAAGCCAGAGGTATAAACCACGAACAGCAGCAGTTTACTCATTCTGACTGTAGAGAACTTGATTCATTCTTCCTATCCCCTCCTTTTTGTCTATTTTAGCCAGGCTAGCCTTGAATTCTAGAATTTGTAATACTGCCTTTATTTTCTGTGTTGGGATTGTATGTGCCTGGTTGTTTTTGGTTTTTGAGACAGGTGGAGATGCTCAGGCTAGTCTTGTATTTCTGGACTCATTAAGCATTCCTTCTAAGTTAGCTTCTTAGGAGCTGAAATTAGATAGCATTGCCATACCTAGTCAAAAAACTGTTTTTATGTGAAACGATCTTGAACTCGTTTTCTTATTGAGAATAGAAAATGAGACTGTTTTCTGCCATGTAAAGTGTTAGGTATGGTGAATGGTGACTAAGTCCAGTAATTGTTTTCAGACCAGTAGTGAAGTTGGAAGAAATGGACTCATTTATTAGAATAGTTATATGGTATAGCCAGGATTACCATCATATCCTGAAATAGGATACTTTTTCTGAACTTGTGGATATCTTGTATTGGGAAAAAGAAATAGTGTAAAAGCTTTTGGATCATGCCTTTCAAGTGCCATGAGATGAAACCCATAGCATTTCTGGTTCACTTTTTCCTCATCAGGACTCAATGTGACCAAAGTAAACTGAAATTCAACTAAGCTTTCAAGGCAAGGCATTTCATTAAAAAATTCTCTTTTTCTTTAAACTAGATGACTTTGTGATCCCTCTGGACCCCCGGTGGAATATGCAGGCTTTGGATATGACTAGAAATGCAATTGACTTTGATCCACAAACGGACCAGTTTCAACATCTCTTTACCCTTTTAGAATCAGTTGCCAACAAGTATGTGAAGTCTCTGGCTCTGGGCACTGTGTCACCAACCTTACTGCTTGATGCCTTCCCTATGGTTGTCAAATATAGCTCTTATGTGTTTAATTTTGCAGAATAACAGATCGGGTACTAGATATGATTGTCTTCATGTTAGTGGTGGGATTTACCATTTCAGAATTAATCTCTCATCACAGGATAGTCATGTTCCTCCAGTTTTCATGTACGTGTTTGTGGTTCCCGATAATTCCTCCAGTTTTCATGTACCCTCAGATTTTCTTTCCTGGGCCATCTCCTGTATCCATTCTTATCCTTAGTTATAGGAAACAAGACACAGTTCCTGTATACCTACATATATACTCACATGTAAATCTACATAATTTCATACAAATAGCTTGTATTAGTTATCATTCTAATTGCTGTGACCATATACTTAATAAGAAGCAGCTTTTGCCAGGCGTGCTGGCACATGCCTTGAATCCCAGCATCCATGAGGCAGAGGTAGGAAAAAGTTGTGAGTTTTTGGCTACCCTGGAACTAAAGAGTGAGTTCTAGGTCAGCCTGGGCTAGAGCAAGACCTACCACTACCCCCCACCCCCAAACCCACTTAAAATAATAATAATAATTAAATAATATATTATAATTAAATATAAAAGTATAATTAAATATAAAATATGATTTATATAACAGTGTTAAAAATGAGTATGTGATTTTGATGAATTTTCATAGAGTGACCCTATGAGTGGTATTTTCTAGTACCTCAGAGGTCACCTTTTTCCCTTCTGTTCTGCTTCTCCTTTCTTAGTAACATTTTATTTGTAGATTTATGAAGTTTTATGGTCACACCAAGGCCTCTTGCTGCTGCAGAGAAACTCCTGGCGCATGTGCCACATTGTGTGTTTGCCTTTACATGGGTACTGGGGAATTGAACCTGGGGTGACAGGCATTACAAACAAATGCCTTTAACCATTGAGCCATCTCCCCAGCTCCCTTTCCATGTAATTTCTAACACAAGAGATTATTGGAAGAGTTCAAAGTACAGCTTGTCGATTCATGAAAATGCTCCAATGGATTGGGATCCAATAGTTTCCTTAGTTTCAACTTTTTCTGTCCATCTACTTAGTCTCTTCCCAACTAAGTAGCCATCGCTTGCCCGTCTTTCTCTCTAGTCCAGAATTTATAGAGGCAAGAGAAAAGTGGGTGAATATAAGGGTTTCCAGAATTCAGCGTAGTTGAGGCAATGATTATTACAGGTCTCTGAGATAATAGCTCAATGGAAGAATCCTTGCCTAATATACCCAAGGCCCTAAATTTGATTTCAAGTCTTAAACACACACAATTTTTAATTTAAAGGTTGTTCAATTAACCAAAAACTATTGGTGTTTTTGCATCTTATTCTAGGACAATTATTTATCTTGACCGAGAAAAACGGATTTTCACTGAAGCATATTTGATATCTGTTGGTAATAAAAAGTTAAGAAATAGTGTTTTGAGAATGTCTTTTGAATTCCATAAAGGTAAGAACATTGTATCTTTTATATTTGTCCATTAACCTTCTGATTGCATTGTGTTGCTAAAGTTAGTATGCATATTCAACAGTTGGCACTATTCAGATTCCTTTTGGTATGTTGCCCTGATGTGAAATATATCCCCTTAATCATTAGAAATGAGTGACACTAATTATATGCCAGATGGGCGTGGAGGCAGAGGTAGGAGGATCACCATGAGTTCAAGGCCACCTTGAGACTACATAGTGAATTCCAGGTCAGCCTGGGCTAGAGTGAGACCCTACCTTGGAAAAAAAAAAAAAAAAAAGAATTAATTATATGCCAGATACCTAGTTAAATTTTTTATACATTATTTTTCTAATTAACTTTTTATAGTTCCCCTTGAAGTTAACTATCCATCCAATACGTGTAAATTGGGTTTAATGTTTTGTGTTTAAATATATTTACAAAATACTATATAGTTAGCATTTTCCACTAAAGCATTTATGTCTGTAGTTATGTATACATGCATCATCTGCTAAGTTTTATAATAGGAGTCATAGGATATGGTTTTGGTCTTTACCTTTCATACAAATCCTCATCCTAGGGGTAACATTGAGTTCTAGGTTGTACTTTATTTGAATATGTCTAAAGAGTAACTCTGATAGAATGTTCTTATTCTGTTTGTGTCAACTTCTAGATCCAGAGAGCTATGCCAGCCTGCCCCATGAAATTGTGGTCAATCTTGCTGCTTTTTTTGAGCTTTTTGATACACTAATCCTGCTATGGTTGCAGTCCTCCTGGGCGATTGTTTCTGATGCCAATGTCTGCGAGGTGAGGCTGTGTTTTTATTTTAAAGAGCAGCACTGGCTTGGAACAAATATTCTTAGAGACTAGCCTAATTTTGTGTTATAATATTTCCCATATTATTTGAGAAATTTTACTGTTCTTACCAGATGCAGTTTATATCCAATATTGTAAATGTTTTTGGAAATGCAGGTAACATAAACTGCAGAGTTAATGAGTACAGTTTGTTATGTTTTGACTTGGGTACACCTGTGAAACCATTACCACAGTCAGGATATGAGAACCTATCCATTATCCCTGAAAATTTCTTCATGCCTTTTTGATATTTCCTTTTCTCTCTACCTACACCCAGACTTCTGTAGTACTTGGTTGGCCCTCTTACTTGCAGCTTAGTGGCACTTTTTCTGAATGAGATTGTTCAGTATGCATCCTGTTTGGATAGTTAGATAAAATTGAGTACGTTCAGGGTGGTGTAGCCATAGACTTATCTGGATAATTAATTTCAGATGTCGCCATATGGTTTTGTGTATCGGTTCATTCCTCCTTATTGCTAAGTAATGCTTACCATTAATGGACATTTTGGTTGTTGTATTTATATTTAAGTCTTCTTATGTATCATTGTTACATGTAGGTTAAATCAAACTGAGTCTAAACTATCTTGGTGATTCTTATAAAATAGTTTTGTATTATGTCTAAAAATTTCAGGTCTCAAGGTCCACTTCCCCCCCACTTCTTTTTGAAGGGGATTGTTGGGGAATAAACCCAGGGCCTTGGGTTAGGCAAGCACATTACCAGCAAGGTACAGGGCCCCCTTTAAAGTTGTCAAAGACCACAGAAAGCATTTAGTTGTGTGGTTACATCTCTTAGCATTAGGAACTAAAAGTATCAAGTATATGTTAATATGGATGGTATAATTAAATTAAAAATAGCTATATATCCAGATTATGGGACTATGTTTCTGCAGTTCACTTTAATGTCTGACTTCAGAGAAGAAACCTTGCATTTAATGTCTTATACTTTAAGATACTTTAAGTTGGAAAAAGAAAGGTTGCCATTTCATAGTTAGGTTGAAAAAGGACAGAATAATACTTTTTAAATTATTTTTGTTTATTTATTTATTTTTATTTTTTTTACTACTGATGGCAGTTTTCTCACTGCTGTATAAAAGAGAACCAGACCTAAAGGCAGCTTGTGGAGGAATGGGTTTATTTTCACATACAGACCCGAGGGGAAGCTCCATGATGGCAGGGAAAAAGACAGCATGAGCAGAGGGTGGGTATCACCTGTGCCACAACACTGCAAACAGCACCAGGAAGGTGTGCTAAAAACTGGCAAGGTGAAGCCAGCTATAACACTAATAAGCTCATCCCTGCCAACACACCTCCAACTCCAAAACTGCCACCAACTGGGGATCAAGCTTTCAGAACACATGAAGTTTATGGGGGACACCTGAATCAAACCACTACATACACTTTATCATATAATCTGATAATTTTCTCTAAGGCAATAGCTTTGTACTTTAAGAAATAAAACAAAACATCTTTGCTTTCTTTATTTGTAAATATTTTAGTTTACCCTTAAGTCTTTCATGTTGACTAGCTGGTTTTCTGTAGCACAGGCTGGCCTTGAACTCCACAGTCCTTGCCTCAACCTCCCAGGTGCTGGAATTAGAGGCATGTGTTCACTAGACCCAGCACATTAATTTTTTTTTTTTTTTTTTTTTACTGAGAAATGTTTGTAAGCAATTGTGTTTTATTTACTTTATTCTAGATCTTGAGTTCTGTGCGGTGGCGGGACCGGTTTTGGACTGTGGCTGATACAGTGAAAGTGGATGCTGCAGGTCTGGCTTTGCTTGCCTTACATTGGCATTGGGTTTTAAAACATTTGATCAGCCGGATTCCACAACTCCTGGCAAATCCTGAAGACAAGTAAGACTTACATTTAGAGCAATAGTGTGAATATTTGCATTGTTAAAGTTAAAGGTTGGAAATGAAAACTTGTTGTGGTTTATCTTCTTGGCATATTATTGACTATAATAATATGTCAAAGTGTAAATGACTTCTGTCTAGCTTTTCCTCCCCTTCTTAAGTTTCTTCTGCCCACTTTCTTCATTAAAGATATTATAAAGAAGTTCAGACTATTTCCAAGCATATTCAGAATTGTCTGGAAAACGTGGCTGGTGGCTTTACTGGTATAAAGAAGTTGCAGAAATTCTTGGGACGACCATTTCCTTTTAAGGTAAACCTGGAAGCATGCAGTAAACAAAACGTTGTAGTTATCAGCCTGGAAACTCAAGTAGGCTTGTAGTTGATGAAAAGCTTAAGTCTTCATTCTGTAATTACAACATTACCATTTTATTCACTCCTGACACTGGGTGAAGCTATTCAGAACAATAGGAATACACAGACTGTTTTCTGGAAGCATGAAGACAGTGCCTTTAAATTTCTTCTCTAATATATTTAAACTGCTAAAAAGCACCATATTTCCCCTCTCTAATAGGCTTTCTTGTGTTTTACTGTTTTAGGACAAGCTGGTAGTGGAGTGTTTTTCACACCTAAAAGTTATTAACAGGACCCTTGCCATCAGGGAGCCGATTCCATTGTTGGAGGAGTGTGGACGGCAAGAAGAGATTAATCATCTCCAAGTGGTTGCTTTTGAATCAGCATTAAAGACAAGTCTCCTTCAGGCCTGGGGATTGATCCTCAGAGCTAATATTCTGGAAGATGTGAACTTGGGTAATATACTCTGTATTTGGCCTGCTGACAGTGCTCTGAGAAGATCCTATTCCCTGTAGCTCATCAATTTTCACTTAGATTTTTTTTTTCACTTATGGTATAGTGTGAATGCTATTAAGTGGTTGTCAGTCATTGTGCTAAACTTTACATATCTATTCAATTATTATTAGAATTATGCATAATTTAATATTATTTAAATTTAAAACAGGTTGAATAATCTTAGTTTAAGCTCATAGTCATTGTGCCCACCAGCTGTTGGCACTATAGACCTTGGAATTCAGTTTCTGTTCTGACACTTTTTTTTTCTGTTTGGAATTAAAGATGAATTGAAGAATCTCATCAACACTTGGTGTTTAGAACTAAAAGCCAAAGGACTGTCACATAGTTTTCTGGAGAAAACATACGGTGAAGCTTCTTCTCCACCCCAGTGCGACTTCAGGTCTTCAATTCGACTCACCAGGAGCATTCAGCTGTGGCCTGCAATGGAATACTTAGCTATTCTATGGCAGTACAAAGTGACAGCTGATTTTATGGCACAAACTTGTCTGAGAAGGTAAGCCATTTTCAGTTCATGTTTATTATATTTGTTTGCATGTGTATTAGTGCAGGTGTGCATGTGCCGTTGTGTAGAGGTCACAGGACAACTTTCAGTTTGGTGTCCTTACCTGTCTACCTCATTTGAGGCAAGGTTACTATTGTAGTCAGCTACATGCTGCTGGGAAGAACCTCCAAACCAGGTACAGTTTATAGGAGAATTAGGATTTATTTGAACCTTACAGATCCAAGCAGCGAGAAGAACCACCAGCAGCACCCCCAAAAGCAAGCACACTCCTTAAAATTTCTTCTAAAATATATGTAAGCTGCTAAAAAGAACCATGTTTCCCCTTTCTAGTAGGTTCATTTGGCTTTTAATGTTTCAGGACAAGCTGACAGTGGTGTATTTGGACCACAGCCAAACAGCAGGGACTCTAGGAAGAGCACAATCTGCTCCCTGCATACTTTAGTGCTGGACCCTAGTATCTGCCCACAGTGACCCATCATCCAGCTAGGTAGCTAGAGACAAGCTTTTAATAAAACTCCTGAATCTATTGGGAGACATCCATTCAAATTACCACAGTTTCTCACACTGTATTCTTGTTCTACTGTTGTAACTGTGTTCATTACAAGCTACTAGGAGTTCTCCTGTCCCTTCCAGTAGTGTCTGCCATGCTAGGATTATATAAGACCCCCATGATGTCTTGCTTTTTATGCGGAATATGGGGCTTGAATTTAGGTATTCCAGTTTGAATGGCAAGGATTTTAGATACTGAATCATCTTCCCAGACCAATTTCAGTTTTTTTTCTATGAGAGAACAAATTTTCTTGTAAATGTATTTTGTGTATCCTGTGTGTGTAAACAGATCATATACTTGTCTTGGGTGGTTGCTGAGGCACACTTGCCATATTACATCTTACTAAAGATTGTTTGATTGTTTTGGCTTCATCCCTAAAAATATTAGGTGTTTTCCCATATATTTTCTGTGTATTCTGCCTTCTCTTAAAAAGTAGGTCATTGAGGTGGCATGGTGGTACATTCCTTTAATCCCAATAATTGGGAGGCAGAGGTAGGAGGATCACCATGAGTTTGAGGCCACCCTGTGACCAAATAGCTCCAGGTCAGCCTGGGCTAGAGCATGACTCTGTCTTGTGGGGGACGGGGTGTCCACACCCCACCCTGTCACTGTTTCTTTTTGGAATAGGTCAAGCAAAATTCAGCAGCTGCAGATAGATGAGGAGATTAGTCATCATATCGCATTTTGTCTTAAGCACACACCAGTTGTGCCTCAAAAACTCTGGAGCCTTTGGTCTTTGCTACATCAAAAGGTAAGAACAAAGTTTAAAAGAAAACAAGCCTTCTTCATGTCAAGTTAACACATTTCTTATAGCAGACTGGTTGCTGAACATTCATGTTGCCCCAGGCTATCTGAATTATCTTAAATGTGAGAGGATTGTCAATGTTCTTATATTTCTCTTGCTATTATGATTATGTGAATTGTTTTACTTGTATTTTATCAAACAGTCTTATAGAAGATATCTTAGTTTTATAAAACTCTAAACAACTTATGTGACTTAGTAAATAATGGAGGTGGCAAAGAACCAAGAAAATCAGGGCTCATAAATCCATGTTTTTGAAGGCAGACTGGGTAACTGTTTTTAGTCACTCTTATTTATTTATTCATTTCTTTCCAGCTGTCTGTTGAAGAAGTCACTTGTTTGTGGTCCGAGTTATTTAACTCTACATTTACATCTTTCTGGAGCAGTACTGTTACCACAAATCCAGAGTACTGGCTAACATGGAGTCCTTTGCCCAGTACACAGAAGATGGAGATGTCCAGATCCCTTTTCGACTCCACACTGAAGGTTTGTGGCATGAAATCATAAAAATGGTTATAGGTGATTGTGATATTTGTTTTCTGTGGAATGTTAATGGTATTGTTCTAAGTCCAATGCCAGGTTTCATTTTAAATGATCTGTGCAGTTCTGAGTTACAGTCACAAAGTTTCTTTTAAAATATCTTTAACTTGGAGAGAGTGTGGTGGTGGCATGTTTAGTCTTAGCTCATAGGAGGCTAAGGTAGGAGGATTGCCTGTTCCAGGCCTGCCTGTGCTACATAGTAAAACTAAAGTTTCTTATTTCTTTTTTAATCATAAAATATTAATCCACAGAGATATATATATATATATAGTTTATGAAATAATAATTTGCTCTGTATCTTTCATTTACATATATTTTTAAGAATACTTGTATGGCCGGGCGTGGTGGCGCACGCCTTTAATCCCAGCACTAGGGAGGCAGAGGTAGGAGGATCGCCTTGAGTTCCAGGCCAGCCTGAGACTACAGCGTGAATTTCAGGTCAGCCTGGGCTAGAGCGAGACCCTACCTCGAAAAACAAACAAACAAACAAAAAAGAATACTTGTATGTATGTGTGCGTTTGTGTGAACAAGTGTGTGTGTGTGTGTGTGTGTGTGTGTGTGTGTGTGTGTGTGAGTGTTGGATGTCTGTCTTCCCCAATTGTCTTAACCATATTGAGGTAGAGTGTCTCACTGAACCTAGAGCTTACCAGTTTAACTAGACTAGACTGTAAGACCTAGGGATTCTCCTCTCTTTGTCTCCCCAGTGCTTTGATTATTGGTACATGCCAATACACCTGGCCAGCATGGGTGCTAGAATCTGAACTCAGGTCCTCATGTTTACTGGGCAGTTTACTTTACAAACTGAGCCATCTCCCCAGCCCCAAGAACATTTGTTTTGTACACAAGGATGTTATGAAAATGTGTTCATGTTATTCCAGCTTATTCCTTTGTTTCCAACATGCCAGAATTTATTCAGTTTCTAATTTAAAAAATATTGAGGTGTCTTGCCTATTCCTCCTCTTAACAAGTAAAGCTGTATGGACAGCATGTGTAATCAATTTACCATAATTGTAATTTCTGCCCACCCTTTCCCCCTTCCCAGTCCCCACATCACCGAACTATTCTTTCCAAGTAATCTCTGTTTTGATGTCATCTTGTTTTTATTTCTTTGATGGTTATTAAGATCAAATATCTTTCACATGTATTCAATCTCGTGAGCCCCTCCCCCCCAATCAAACCCAGGAACTACTCCAAACTAGGCAAGCGTGCTACAATATTGAGCTGCATGTCTGGCTCTTAGTTGTTCAATTTTCATCTTTGAACCTTTCAGTCGTATACAAAGTATATTCTGATTTCTGTTTTTGGGACTGGTGGCTGATTTTTTAAATAATTATTTATTTGAGAGATAGAGATACCATTTTTAAATGTTATTTAGATTTTTATATTTATTATTTGTGAGAAAGAGAGAGAAAATGGGCACACCAGGATGTACTGCCACTGCAAATGAACTCCAGATACATTCACCACTTTGTGTATCTGGCTTTACTTGGGTACTTGGGATTTGAACCCAGGCTGGCAAGCTTTGCAAGTAAGCACCTTCAACCACTGAACCATGTTCCCAGCCCAGGATTAGTTGTTTTCATATGGCAGTATCTGTTTTATGAGGTAAGGTTGAAATCTCCTTTTTATAGTCTATATATAATTTTTATACTTAATTCAGTATTTTTATAGTCTTTCTCAAAGTCTGGTGATAAATCTTATGGATTCCCATGAGTTGCATGGCTTGTGCTGTGCTTGCTATCATGTTGGTCACCTAACTGTTGGCAGTGGGCAGCTATCACTGTGTCCCAGATTAACAGTCCAAGAACAGCACAAGCTTGACAGACTTCATAACTGGCTCTCATACTTGTCTTCTAGCTCCTTTCTCTGCTCTCTTATTCATCAGGGTCCTGGAAGCCTCAGTAGAGCCATTTTCTCCAAATGCTGCTTTGAAGTATTAACCAGCAGTTGCAGAAGAAGCCCATGGGATGTAAGCGGTCTCCCTCTACTGTCCTCTTCTCATGTTACCCTGGGAGAGTGGGTTGAGAGAGCCCAGCAACTCCAGGTCATCAGCTCATTGCTCTGGACCAACATGGCTGTGTCTTCAATAGCAGAATTCAGGTACTCCTTTCTCTTGGGAGCAAACTATGAAACTTCTTCTGTTTTTGTTTAAATCAGCTTGTTTGCCAGTCCACAAAGTCTTCTCTGAGTTGGGTGATTCCTCTATGTTAAAGATATTATGACCAAGAAGTGATGCTTTGCAAATTCATATAAGATTATACGAGAGCAGAAATTCACCCAAGTGTTGATAGTACAGTTTGCAGTTGTTATTTTCTGGGGAAAAAAATATAAAATAAAAGATAGTGTATGAACTGGAATGCTGTTAGATTCAGTGTACCTTGTCTTTAAATGCTGTCTTTTGTTCACAGACGCACAGATTTCCAGCTCCAAGGACTAGTACTGTGCAGGCACCTGGTGGGCCTGGCAGAACTGCTTCCAGAATCCCAGCAGCAGGAGTATATGCAGAATTGTGAACAGTTGCTTCTTGGTGACAGCCAGGCTTTTCAGTATGTGGCCCAGACTCTTGGAGACATGGGCAGTCAGGAGGCACTGCCCAATGAACTACTCTGCCTCTTGCTCACCTCCCTGCACCACATTTTTGGAGAAACAGAGAGTAAGCAGAACATTCCCGAGTCAGCCCAGCGTGGGAGCCTCTGGGTGAGCCTCGGCTTGCTCCAGATTCAGACTTGGCTTCCTCAGACACGCTTTGACCCCGAAATGAAGAGGAAATACAAACTCAAGTACATCCAAGAGGAGGTATGGGCTTAGGAGTTTGTTCCTGTGTTCCTTCTGACTTTAGATTGGCTACTCAGTCATCAGAAGGGTGGTTTTTCTTAAGATGTCTTTTGATTTTCCATGAGTCTTGTAAAGATGGCAATTTTCTTTGAGAGTTCCTGTGACTAAGCTCAGGTAAAAGGCAAGTAGGGAGAGTACATGGTTGGGTTTCGTCAGAGAAGTAGTGAAATTTCTCACTAACTACACTCTGTCTGAACTTGTTTGCATATTTGAATTTGAATAACTTCTTTAAATCACATTAGTATCCTTAGACCCTAGGAATTTTAGCTTAATGTGTTTAGTTTTGTAGAACTCAGGTCAAGTAGATTCAAATAATGTGGTATCCCTTGCCATTTGAATATCCAAACAAATTCAAGAAATGAATATGTTAAGATAGTGATGTATACTATATCTTGAAGAAGGAAAATTATATTCAGATTAGGCAAACCTGCTATAGATAGACATTTGGAAATTTAGTGCCTTGAGAAAGAGTTTTTTTGATATAATAGCTCTGAGGTGAGTGGTCCAGGTTATTGGAATAGAACTACCTGTCCTTGGGATCATTCATGGGCCAGACCTTCCATTTTGTTGCCCTACCTCCCCAGGGCATTGTTCCTATAAGCATGGCCATACCTTGGGCCTAGTAGACTATTGTTCTATTTTTCATTAGTTATGCCAGCTGCAGTATGAGTGGAAAACCCAAAACCTCTTGTCCCAACTACAAACTGGAAGAGACTTGGAAAATGAAGTAATTGTCAATCACTCTCATCCTCACATTAGGTAAGGTTGCAAAGTAATTATTTGTTTTGGTGGGAAGAAGAGTATTGAAACTGCTTTTAGAAAAGACATAATGAGTTTGTGGTGTGTTGTTAATAAAGTAGCGCTTGACATTTTTGAACATGATCAAGTAGATCCTAAAGCCTTTGTTCTGATCAGGAAATAAGATAGGAAAATAGTTTGAATGCTTGGATTAGCAGCATACGACCAAGATGGTTGAAGCAAGAACTACTTCTCAACATGGAAGAAGATGAATATGATGATGTATAATCTTATTTCTCTTCTACTGTGAGTTTATTTCCTAAGGATATGGGGTATAATAGGGTCTGGCTTCCAGTCCTTTTGTTGGCATTTGGCTGTGTGGAGGGTAGAATGTCATTTAATAACATTGAGCCTCAGTGTCTATTTTAGCAAAGGAAGATAATGTAGTACCTGTTTTAGTGAGCTGTGATGGGGCTTTGATCTAGTGCTAACCAAGTGTAGTGTGCTGTGAATGATCTGTCGATGTTTCATTATAATTACCAGTGTTATTCTCAGCGGCAGCTGTGGCTTCATTTTCTTTTCTTTGCTGAGGGCCCAAATCCAAATTTGCTGCTCTTCTAGCAGAATTAAAATTGTGTTAATTTGCCTTCAGGTTTCTTTGCCAAAGGATTAATCATCTGGAGAATTTAAACTTCAGCCTGTCAAAAAAGCAGGCTTTCAGACCCCAGCTGCCTTCCTATGAGTCCCTGGTTCAGGAAATCCACCACTACATCACTAGCATTGCTGAAACTTCTGTTGTTCAGGATCTGCTCACACGGCTTCTTCAGGCCCTCCACAAGGATGGACCCCAGTCTGCCCAGGTGATCCAGAACCTTCTGAAAGAGGAGGCCTCTTGGCAGCAGTCACACCACCAGTTCAGAAAGCGTCTGGCTGGGGAGTATTCTTTGTATCCAGATACAGGGACCCCACTACAGGCATCCATCTTGCAGTTGCAACACGGCATGAGGCTGGTGGCATCTGAGGTCCATGCCTCCCTCCACAGTAGTGTGGTCTGTGCAGATAATCTGGGGGCCCTGGTTCTGGCTATGCTGGCTTTTCCATCTGTGAGCCCCACCTTCCCAACCTACCAAGCTCATGCAGATGCTTTGTGTTCAGTGAACTCAATGGAGGTTCTGCGAGGCATTGAGAATATGATTGTCAAGTGTTCAACAGGAAAGGAGGTGAAAGACAAGAGCCAGCAACCTTACCCTTCCCGAGAACAGTTGCTAATAAATGCTCTCCTTTACCTGCGTTCCCATGTGCTGTGTAAAGGAGAGCTGGACCAAAGGGCCCTGCTGCTCTTCAGACACATTTGCCAGGTAAGCTGGTTTCTGGGAAGCCTGCCTGCCCTTTTTCCTGAGGGAGGCTAAAAGTATAGTGATTGGGAAATAGGCTTTTCCTTGTCTGTTGCTTTCTTTATGCTTTACTTTTTGTTTAGGGTCTTTTGATCCACTGTGTTGATGTTTGGATTTTGTTAAGTATTTTATTTGCAAGCAGAGAGGGAAAGAGAAAAAGAAAGAGAATGAACGAGAGAATGGGCACACAAGGGCCTCCTGCCACTACAAACAAACTCAAAGTGTATGTGCCACTTTGTGCTTGTGGGTACTGGGGAATTGAACCCAGGCATACTTTGTAAAAAAAAAAACAACAAAAAAAAAAACTTTTAACTGCTTAGCCATCTCTCCAGGCCTGCTTTTTGGTTTTTTGACACAGCATCATGGTATGTAGCCCTGACTGTCCTGGTGCTTTCTTAATTAGCATAGGCTAGCCTCAAACTTGTGGCAATCCTCCTGCCATAGCCGTCTTAGTGCTAAGATTACAGATGTCTGCCACCATTCCCAGCTTCACTCAGTTTTAAAAACATGGGGGAGGGGTTTGGGGTGGGAATGTGTATGCACAGATGTGTGCTTAACTTCTCCTCTTGTATTCGTCTGCAGTGGCTAGAGGAGAAAGTCTGGTGTTCATGTCCATTGTTCTTCATCCATTCTTATTTGAGTCAAATACCTTTCTCTTACTCCAGAGCTCTAATCTATATACAGACATTTATGGCTGTGCCCAGCTGTGGGTTCTGGGATTGAACTCAAGTAGTCTCTCAGACCACAGCAGGTCCTCATGCTTGCACAGGAAGTTCTCTTAACTGCTGAACTGCTGACTCTTCTCTGCAGCTTTAAAAAAAAAAAAAAAGAAAGATGGTGGTGCCCACTTTAATTCCCGCACTAAGAAGGTAGAGGTAGGAGGAGCGCTGTGAGTTCGAGGCCACCCTGAAACTCCATAGTGAATTTCAGGTCATTCTGGGCTAGAGAGAGACCCTATCTCAACACCCTCCCCCCACCAAAAAAAAAATAATAATAATAAGATTAGTAACTAGCCCCTCTTATTCGTGACATACACCTCAAACATTTTTTTTCTGTTTCAGTTATCTTTTCTCTTTGCTTACTATGTAAATGTATCCATTTTTAAATATGAAGTCCATATTAATTTTTCTCCCTGTTAACCAAAGTAACTTATCACTTGTGAGAGTTAAGAGAATAAATACAAACAAAAAAAGTTTTTAAATGTTTTATTCATTTGAGAGAGAAAGAGGTAAATAGAAAAGGAGAGTGAAGGTTTTAATACTACCGCTTAAAGCTATTGACATATGTATCTGTAGATATATGTCTGCAATATTCTAAAATGTTTAAGGCAGTATGTCCCAGTCTTGTTATATAATTTTCTATGTATGCCATTAAGCTATTTAAACACATTTAATTTTCTTTGTTTGATATTTGGAGAGGGAAAATACAGATTCATAGTAAAGAATTCTTTATCTTTGGATATAAATCTCAGAGACCAAATTTCCTGGACAGAGACTAAATACACTTTTTAGGCTTTTAGTACAGTTTTTTTTCCAATTTGAGATTTACAATCTTAGCCATAGTAGGGTATCCATGATCTACTTGGCAAAGTATTGTCCAGTTTCCTAATTGTTAACGTTGAGCCCCAGTCCCTCCATCATTTCCTTCCCTCAGCCTTTGGGCCAGCCCTGGATGTGTCTTATCAAGTACAGTCTGAATGAACCCTTCCAGCTGGCTTTGAGCAAAACACTACTGGTAGGATGTTCTCACTAAGTGTACGGTTGATGACTTTTAGACCTTTAACATTTTATCTAAAAACATGTTATTTATATTTATTTGAGGGGGGGCAAAGTATGGGTTCACCAGGGCTTCCTTCCATTGGAAATGAACTAGTCACATGAGCCACTAAATGCATCTGGCTTTACATGGACACTGGGAAATCGAAGCTGGGATGTCAGGCTCTGCAAACAAGCACCTTTAACCTCTGTGCCATCTCTCTAGCCCCTAGACCTTAGAAATTTAACAATATGGGGACATTGGGAAACTGATTATTATAGAAAAGTTACTCTGTGCTTTATGGAGTTTCATTTCTTAGCTGTAGGTTTTTATTTGGTTTTGAGCCTGGTACTTTAATTTTTTGAGAAACTAAGACTAGCAAATCTTGTCAGTATTCCTTATGAGTGTAACCTTTCCAGGAGATCATCAATGAATGGGATGATCAGGAATGTGCTGCCCAGGAGAAGGCTGAGCAAGAGAGCAGCTTCTATAGATACCGGAGCAGGAGCTCCAGAACAGCCCTGAGTGAGGAGGAAGAAGAAGAGCACGAGTTCAGAAAGCTCTTCCCACTGCATGAAAAGGTAGCATGGTAGTGGTGAGAGTTTTGTTTTGTTTTGTTTTTTTTGAAAAGGAATTTTCCTGACACCACACACATTCTTTTTCATTGGCTCTGTAGTCTTTTTAATATATGATTTATTCCTAATGTCTTTATTCCAATTCCTTTTCTCCTCTTCCTTTTAGGCTGATACAACTAGGTTTTCATTATTAAAATTTTAATTGCTCTAATGTTATTCCCAGGACTTTGCAGATATTTTGGTTGTACCAACACTGGAAAACAAAGGAACTTCAGATGGGCAAGAAGAGGAGGAGACCATCACAGATACAGCTATCCTCTCTCAGAGTTCGATGCAAATGGCGATGCTGGTACATGAGCAATTGTGCCTTAACTTTGCTCAATCCTTGTGGTACCAGCAAACTGTACTGCCCCATGAGACCCAGCACTACCTCAGCCTCTTTGTCTCTTGCTATCAGACTGGGGCATCTCTGGTGACACACTTCTACCCTCTGATGGGTAAGTATGCAGATTTCTTGATAATACCATTGGGACATCAAAATGAGTAGATAAGGGCTGGAGAGATGGCTCAGTGGTTAAGGCAGTTGCCTCCAGACCCTAAGGACCTGGGTTCAATTCCCAGTACCCATGTAAGCCAGATGCACAAAATGTTGTACGTATCTGGATTTTGCTGCAGTGGCTAGAGACCCTGGCACGCTAGAGACCCTGATACTCTCTTCCTCTTTCTGTCTGCATCTCTCTGCCTACAAATAAATTAAATAAAAAAAAAAAACTACTTTGTCGCCAGGCGTGGTGGTGCATGACAGCACTCAGGAGGCAGAGGTAGGAGGATCACTGTGAGTTCAAGGCCACCCTGAGACTACAGAGTGAATTCCAGGTCAGCCTGGACTAGAGTGAGACCCTACCTCGAAAAACCAATATAAATAAATAAATAAATAAATAAATAAATAAATAAATAAATAAATAAATAAATAAATAAATAAGTAGATAATACTGTTACTTCTGAAACAGTTATGGGGATGAATTCCCCATTTCATTTAATTTCCTGCTCATAGATTTCTTTTTTTTGGGGGGGGGCTTTCGAGGTAGGGTTTCGCTCTAGCCCAGGCTGACCTTGAATTCACTATGTAGTCTCAGGGTGGCCTCGAACTCACAGCGATCCTCCTACCTCTGCCTCCCGAGTGCTGGGATTAAAGGCATGCACCACCACGCCCGGCTCATAGATTCTTCTTCTTTTTTAAATTAATTAATTTTTTTATTGTCCGTAATGAGTTACAACATTTAGTGGGCAAACAATGAGTTGTTATCCCCAATTCCCCGCTGCCCTCCCCTCCCCACCCTGCTGGATATCCTCCTCCATGGGTCATCTGGATCAGTCATTGTGACAGGGGACCATGGATAGCCTAGTATTCAGCCAGGTTCTCCTGGCCATGCCTCTGGATAATCTCCCCCACCACAGCTATCACAATCTTTCCGCCCCCTCTTCCACATAGTTCCCTGATTTATGGTGGATGAGTATTAAGGTTGCTTTAAGGTTGTGAGCTTAGGGGTCTTTGTGTCAAAAATCGTTGGTTTCTGTCTCACTGGCTTATCCTGTGTTGATTTAATGGCTGTGGCTGTGGGTCCCTTGTTCATCCCGTCATCCTCTGCAGAGTTCCATTTGGATCCTCCACGGTATGACTGTTGTGGCTCCTCTCTTGCCAGAATCTCAGGTATCGGCCTACGGTCGGTTGGTAGGGTTAGATGGGCCCCAGCTTTCTCGCTGCATCCTGAAAAATACAAACACAATCTCCATCGGAGAGTGAGATCAGTGTAGGTTAACAAATATACAGAATTCTGGATTACCTAGATTCTATTTTTAGTAGCCTTCCTGTCAATCGCTCCCATAGTGCATCTTGTCTTGGGAGCCCAAGAGTACGGGATCCAGTGCCTATCGACCTGAATCCCTAGTTCCAGACAAGGGGTCCCTCTCACTAAGTGGAAAATTGGCCAAATTTGAAAGCTGTTGATTGTCTCCCCCAGGCCCAGGCTCCTCCATTACACAAGTGCTCCTTTCTTGGTTTGCTGCTCACTCGCATTAGGAGGTGTGGTCAGCCCCTACTCATGACCGCATATTGTGTTTCCTGTTAGTGGTCTCTGTTTACTCCAGCTGTCTTGATCAGTTTCCCATGGCAGCCTGTACAGTGCCTTCCAGCACTACACTAACTGCCTTCTGGGGGCTGGATACCATTCCGGACGTTGACGGGTCTCTCGATGCTGATCTTTGGCAGTCTGGTTTCTTCAGTAACAGGGTTTTGCCTCAGGCTTTGACAGAATTCTGTCTTGTAGTTGGAATCTCATGAGTCACTTTGGTCAATAGCTCAGTGAGGTATGGAACCAGTGGATGCAACCAGGTGTTGTCAGGCTGGTCTAATTATTCACAGGCTTAGACTCTATCCCCTACTACTCATGGCCCCTCTTGCCAGGCGACGCTCACTACTTTTTCAATAGGTCACAGTATGCTCCTAAGGATTTCATGTTTTTGAACCTAATATGGTTTATCCTCATGCTTAGACCATTCCCCTCCCCCATCCCTTACCCCTCATTCATAACGTCTCACTTCTTTCTACTAGTCTGCATAAAGAAAACAGTTATCCTGGTTAAGGACCACATATGAGGGAGAATATGCGGCGTTTTATTCTCTGTTCTTTTCAGTGATCACTTAGTAAGATCTGCTCAAAGTCAGACCATTTTTTCCTAAATTTTGATATTTCATTTTTCCTTTCAGCTGAGTAAAATTCCATCGTATAAATATACCAGTTTCTCTGTCCATTCCTCCATGTATGGGCATTTGGGCTGATTCCAATTCTTGGCTATTATGAATTGAGCTGCTATAAATATAGTTGTACAATTGTTTCTGCATCGAGATGAGACATCTTGTGGATAGATGCCTAGAAGAGGGATGCCTGGGTCCATTGGAAGGATTATGTCCATTCTGCACAGAAGTCTCCACACTGCTTTCCATAGCAGTTGAACAAGTTTGCAATCCCACCAGCAGTGAATGAGCGTTCCTTTTTCCCCCGCATACTCGCTAGCAACAATTGTTGTTGATTTTCTTTATGTTTGCCATTCTGACAGGGGTAAGGTGGTATCTCATGGTAGTTTTGATTTGCATTTCCCTGATGCTTAAGGATGTTGAGCACTTTCTCAGGTGAGAAAAGGCCATTTGTGTTTCCTACTCTGAATTCTCTGTTGAGATCAGTGCCCCATTTTTTGAGGGGGCAGTTTGGGTTTTTGTTATTAATGTTTTTGAGTTCTCTGTAGGTTCTGGAAATTAGGCCTCTGAGTTGTAGTTGGCAAAAATCATCTCCCAGTTTGAAGGAGGTCTAATGACTTTGAGAACAGTGTTTTTGTCTGTATAGAAGCTTTTGAGCCTGATCAGGTCCCATTGGTTAAGTGACTGTTGTACTTCCTGGGCTACTGGAGATTTGCTCAGGAAGTTGTTCCCTACTCCTATCTCATGTAGGGTTCCTCCACCTTTTTCTTCCAGGTTGTTCAGGGTTACAGGCTTGATATTGAGGTCTTTGATCCATTTGGATTTGATCTGTGTGCATGGTGAAAGGAGTGGGTCTAGTTACTTGCATTAAAGGCTTGGTCTTCAATTCTATTCCACTGGTCAGACTGTTTTTCCGCCAATACCATGCTGTTTTAGTTACTATGGCTTTTTAGTATGTTTTAAAGTCAGGTATGTTGATATCCTCTGCGTAATTTTTTTACTCAGAATAGTTTTAGCTATTCGAGGTCTCTTACCCTTCCAAAGAAATTTGGAGATTATTTTATCTTTGTCTATGAAGAAGGAGGTTGCGATTTTTATTGGCATTGCGTTGAATCTGTAGATTGCTTTTGGCAGGATTGCCATTTTATTATATTGATTCTCCCTATCCATGAGCATGGAATATCTTTCCATCTTGTCACATCTTCCTCAATTTTCCTCTTGAGTGTTTCAATATTTTCCTTATATAAGTCTTTCACTACCCCAGGTATTTTATTTTGTTTGAGGATATAGAGAACGGGACAGTTTCTCTGATGTCTTTTTCCAATTGTTTGTCTTCTGCATATAGAAAGGCTACTGATTTTTGTGTATTAATTTTGTAACCTGCCACTCTGCTGAAGGCATTGATCACCTTCAGGAGTTTGCTGATACTGTTCTTTGGATCTGATATGTATAAGATCATGTCATCTGCAAAGAGGGATAGTTTGACTTCTTCCTTTCCAATTTGTATCCCTTTTATGCTGGTCTCCTGTCTTATCGCTTGGGCTAGAACTTCAAGCACTATGTTAAAGAGCAGTGGTGAGAGTGGACACCCCTTTCTTGTTCCTGAGTTAAGCGGGAACTCCTTGAGTCTTTCTCCATTGAGGATGATTTGTGCTTTAGGAGATCTGTATATTGCTTTTATCATTTTGATGTATAGGCCATATATGCCTATTCTTTCCAGGGTTTTGAACATGAAGTGGTGTTGCATTTTTTCAAAAGTCTTTCCAGCATCAATTAAGATGACCATATGATTTTTGCTGGTGAGTTTGTTAATATGGTGAATTATATTTATTGACTTTCGTATGTTGAACCAACCCTGCATCCCTGGGATGAAGCCGACTTGGTCAGGGTGAATTATAGACTTGATGTGGGTTTGTATTCGGTTTGCTAGGACTTTGTTTAGGATTTTTGCATCTAAGTTCATCAGGGATATGGGTCTGTAGATTTCTTTGTTACATCCTTGCCTGGTTTGGGAATTAGGGAAATGGTAGCTTGTTAGAAGGAGTTTGGGAGCCTACCCTCTTTTTCTATGTCCCTGACAAGGTTCAAAAAGAGAGGTTTCAGTTCTATGATGAAGGTTTGGTGGCCAGCTCATAGATTCTTTAGTTTAAACAATTTTGGAAATTGATTTAAAGTTTAAGATTTTCATTAGAGTCCTTTGGGAAAGTAGACCTAATTTACATGGGTGTTTTCCTTACATTATTTACTCTTTCCTTCTAATAGTCTTAGTGTTTTTTTTCCAGTATAATTGTGGTGATTTTTTTGCTGTGTTTTTTTTCCCACATGGTTATTTATTAATTATACTGCAGATCATACTCAGTGCTTCACATGCTAGAAAAGTGCTTTGCCACTGAGCTGTTCCTCACCTCTGAGTTCTTGCTTTTTCTCTCCCCCCCCCCCCTATTGGCTTTTCATGGTAGGGTCTCCCTCCATCCCAGGCTGACCTGGAATTCACTATGTAGTCTCAGGATGGCCTAAAACTCACGGCAATCCTCCTACCTCTGCCTCTTGAATGCTGCGATTAAAGGCATGAGCCACCATGCCCAGCAAGCACTCTTTTTTTTTTTTTTTAAATATATTATTTATTTGAGTTAGAGAGAAACAGAGAAAAACAGACTGAGTATGGGCATACGAGGGTTGGGCCACTTTGTGCCCCTGGCTTTATGTGGGTACCAGGGAATTGAACCTGGGCCCTTCTGGTTGTGCTTTTACTTCTGAGCCATCGTTCTAGCCCAATTCATATATACTCTCCAGTTAGTCTTATAAATTCTGGTTTGGTAACATTTGCTATATAAATTGCTACATCGCCTCATGGATGTCTCAGAAAATAGGAAAGTGTCTTTCCTTTCTGGTTGCTCTGAATAGCTCTGGAAACTAAGAATTTGAATGTATCAAATTAAATGTTGTATGTACACTTTTGTTTCCACCTAGGCATCTGACTTTTATGTATATTCCTGAATGTAATATCTACTATACTATGAGAGTTAGTTAGCTAAGCCATTTTTCTCTTAGGGAGAAAAACATTGAACTGTCCCATGTACCCCTATAGGTTTGTTGTTTTTGACATCTATATAACTTGATAAATTACCTTACTAAGTCTACTAACTTTTATAATGATCTTGTTAACTTCACAGGAGTTGAACTGAATGACCATCTCTTGGGCAGCCAACTTTTGGCCTGTACTCTCTCCTATAATACTCTCTTTGGGGTAGCAACCTCAGACCTGATGATAAATCCTGATGGGCCCTATGATTTCTATCAGCACCCCAATGTGGCAGAAGCACGACATTGTCAACCTGTGCTTCAGGATTTCTCCGAGGCTGTCATTCGCTTGCTGCAAGACTGGCCAGAACACCCCACACTTCAGCAGGTAGGGCAACAAGTGAGGAAAAGATGAACTGCCCAAGGACTCATTTATTCCCTGAGGATGTGGCCTCACACCATCTTCAGAGGCATTAGCTTACTTATTTAAACCAAAAAAAAAAAAAAAAAAATACGCTTAAAGAACTGTAATCTAGGGGGATGCAGCTCACCTCACTGATTGCTGAGTGAATATGCCAGTTTTGCATTGCTCTTATATAAATGATGTTTGGGGTTTGACTTTGTTAGGAGTTGCTTAATATATACAAATGCTAACATGCAGAGAATAATAAAGAGTACTTGTCAGACTCATTGAAGCTTATTTTTCTCAGGATCTACAACCTGGAGAGTTTTCTTCCACAGTTTTTAAAGGTATTTTTGAAGCAGAGTGAAGTTTCCCTGTGTTTTTAAGATACCTAAATCCTTTTTTTCTTTAGCTACTGGTTGTAATGGACAGAATTCGTGGTTTTCCACTTTCCAGTCCCATCTCAAAGTTCCTAAATGGCTTAGAGATCCTTCTGACCAAGGCGCAGGTAAGATGATTTTTTTCTTCCTGTTTTAGTTGTTGGTATTTTGATAAAAGATTTCTCTTTTGATGCTCTTTTTTGGTTCTTCAAGGTAGGGTCTCACTCTAGACCAGGCTTATCTGGAATTCACTATTCAGTCTGAGGGTGGCCTCAAACTCTCTGTGATCCTCTTACCTCTGTCTCCCAAGTGCTGGGATTACAGGTGTGCATCACCACATCTTTTCTCTACTCTTGAGGAACAGAAAGTTTGTTTTAGAGAAGGATGAACTTTCATGGGTTTTCTTGATTGTGGTGAGATCATGCAAGTGAATTTATTATCCCTGTGGTAAGGGTGAATTACTTCACCTCAGTTTGAAGGTAGGTCATAGTATCCGTTGGTACCAAAAGCTCACCACCAAAACATGCAGGCGGGTCTTCATTGTGATTGAGTGTCATCTTCTTCAGTTCCCACAGAGCCTCTTGGTTGCCTAGTCCCTCCCCCTTTGACAAGATGATTTTTTTTTCAAGGCCAGTTAACTAGCAGCAGGAATTTAGACCCTATTTACAAACCTCTCTTTTCTGTCTGCCTCTGACTTTGGATATGCTAGAGTTGTGTCACATGACCAGAAAGAACTTCAAGGTGGACCTATATACTAATGGTAGTAAAAGTTGTTGTATTACCCAGTTGATCTTCTCTCAAGGAAAGCCCTAGATGTTAGTCAAGGAAGAGTTTATTGAAGTATTAAATAATGTCCACAATAAATTCTTTGTTCTTTAGGATTGGGAGGAGAATGCAAGTAAAGCTTTGTCTCTGAGGAAACATCTCGACATAATCAGTCAGCTGGTCATTCGTTGGCGTAAACTAGAACTGAAGTAAGTTACTTCTTCCCCTCCTGAACCAAGTAGTTTGAGTTTCTTCAGTGTTCATTTATGTAATATGACAGCTATTGGATGTGCTTTAATCATGGAATTTAAAGCATGTAATTAAAATGTTCTTGGGTCATTCCACACACCGTACATTGTGAGCCAGAAAATTGGGCAATTTGCTTCTCTGTATCTGTGGTGAGCAGTTAGCTTCTGAATCTGTACTTTCAAATGTTTCAAATGGGTTTGCATAAATGTCTCCACGGCTCTTGCTTATATTTCAGGTGCTGGTCCATGAGTCTGGATAATATTATGAAGCGCCACACCGAGAAATCTACCAGGCACTGGTTCTCCATTTATCAGATGCTTGAAAAGCACATGCAGGAACGAACAGAGGAGCAGGCAGGTAAGGCATGTGACTTGTCCAGGGTCTGAAGAACCCGTTGTACAACAAATGTTATTCATTTGGTTCATGAGATAAGTCAGTGAAAATTGTTTTGCGGTTAAAAAGTGTTTCATAGTAAGTACCTTAAAATTCAGTTTCATAATATGCTGTGAGTACCTTTAGCACATACTTCTATATACCTGTTACATGTTAAGTCAGTCACCATGTAGCTGTTGATCGTTGCTTCAAAGTTCACTTTGATGCAGAATCTACCCAGTACCCCACCCCAGGTGTATCCCATGGTAGGAATGGGAGTGATTGTTGAAGGTACATGTATCTTTTCCTCTTTGAATCTCTAAAGATGACAAACAGATGACCTTGATGCTGCTGGTCAGCACGTTGGAAGCATTTATTGAAGGATCTTCACTGGGAGAATTCAGTGTGCGGCTTCAGATGTTACTGGTTTTTCATTGTCATGTCTTGCTGATGCCACAAGTTGAAGGAAAGGGTGAGGCTTTTTCTTTTTTTTTTCCCCCTTTCTATTACACTGCTCTGTTAAAATGGGTTAAGCTTTGAATTCTCACTACATGAGACGGATGTTGTTGCAGATTTAAAATCAAAGCACTTTCAGTCATCTATATGTTTAGTGTGATTCACAGAGAACATTCAAAGAAAAATACCAACTGATTATAAAGGAAACATTGACTAGTGAACACTGGCAGAAGTAAGCTGCCAGATGAAACTCTTGGGAACTGGCAATGCATTTCTATTGAGACTTTGTACAGTTCCAGCATGCCACATATGGAACCGCACACAATATGCCATTGTCGATTGCTACCTCGGCAGGATTGGGATTAAAGTGTAACTCTAATGTGAGTGCAGTTTGTACACAAGTGAGCAGCTGAAGTGACTATTTTAATATGCCAACTTTTAAAATAAGCACAAGCACAGTGACTGTTGATTTTATGAGCTTCAAACAAAGAATTTGAAGGGTGGTTTTAGCAGAACTGAGTATATCATCTTTATGAACAAAAGAGCAACAAACCTGTGAGAAGCTGAAATGAAAAAATAGAGAATTGATAATGTGCATCTCTGGGACCCACTAAGCATATATACCCATGGAATATGCTTGATTTTGTGCCATAGGGTAATGTGGAAGGCACATCACATGAGAAACCCATGGCTGTTTGCAGTAGCACATACAAGTATGGTTTAGTTTTCTTCTTTTGATTTCTTTCAGATTCACTTTGCAGTGTTCTGTGGAATTTGTACCATTACTACAAGCAGTTCTTTGACCGGGTCCAGGACAAAATTGTGGAACTTCGTTCCCCTATAGAAAAAGAACTTAATGTAAGCTATCCAAATCACCCTTGGGTGAATTATTCATTCATTCATTCATTCATTCATTCATTATTATCATTTTTTAACTCTTGTTGTTTGATTCATGGGTGAGTGGAAATAGAGCCAAGCATTGGAGTTTCCAGGTAGGATGACAAGGTTTATATTTGGTGGTGTTGACCCCATAGCTGACCTGATAGTTGTGTGAGGAGGTCAGTGGAGTGGCCCTTGTAAAGGTTCTTTGAAGAATTGCCACAGAGCATGTATATGTTCCACTGGTCTTGTCAAGACTCTGTCCACTCCAGATGCGTGCCATTGAAGTACGGTGGGGAAAGGAGGCTCTTCTCTTTTTTGATACTTTGAGTGAAAAGGGAGGGCTGACCAAGCCACCATGGTATGAAGTATATGACTAATTTGATGGTTTCTGAGTTGAATTATAGATGTGCATGCATGTGTGTGTGTCTTTTAGATTGGCTTGAGATAAATCCATGGTTCCCCTTTTAGTGTTATACTTGTTCCTTGACTCACAGTCCTATATTTGGGATAGAGAGGGCATTGGTTTTGACAAATAAACGATCTAGGGTAAAACAGAATGATACCAGCTTTATGCAGCCATTCTCTTAAACTTTTTATATTTACTTGTATGTGTTTGTGAGTGGCTGTGCCACTGCAAAGGAACACCAGACAATTGCACCATTTTTTTATTTTTTATTTTTTTGCATCTGGCTTTATGTGGGTGTTAGGAACCCATGCTGTGAGTTTTTCAAGCAAGTACCTTTAACTACTAAGTCATTTCTCTAGCCCCTAAAACTGATTTCTGAGCTTTGTTTGTCTTTCAGGAATTTGTTAAGATATCAAAGTGGAATGATGTCAGCTTCTGGTCCATTAAGCAATCTGTGGAAAAGACACATAGGTAATATATCTTTTAAAACTGACACTAATCAAAATTCATAATTTTGTGTGGTAGCCTATATTATCCTACTACCCAGAACAACATATACCTGCAGGAAGGATGTGTGTTTCTTCAGAAGGAGCAGGCTATGTGACCTTGTCAGCCTGACCTTTTGTCACCATCTAGCTGTTAATCTTGAGGAAAGCAGCTCCTTCTTTCCTTGCTTCAGTTTTCTCTTGTACAAAAAGCAGGATGATAGTACTTGACATATCTTTTCTCATAAAAATCCAGAATGATTGTGAATATCTAAGGAAATTCTTGTATACAAAAGACCGGTTATTATACAGTATTTAAAACATTTCTTTTTTTGTCAACTTTTATTGACAACTTCCATCCATATATATATATACACACACACACACACACACACACACACACACACAATATACCGTGATCATAATTTCCTCCTACCACCCTCTTTTTCACCCTCCTGAATCATTCCTTCACTGAATCCCTTCTGCAGC
Organism: Zapus hudsonius; assembly: GCA_004024765.1. Classification (NCBI taxonomy): domain Eukaryota; kingdom Metazoa; phylum Chordata; class Mammalia; order Rodentia; family Dipodidae; genus Zapus; species Zapus hudsonius. The sequence continues at coordinate 52,722 of PVHP010007531.1, forward strand.
TTGTCTCCTTTCTATTTTTTTAAAATTTTTTTAAAATTTTGGTTTTTTTTTTTTACAAACAGAGAGAGAGAATGGGCACACCAGGGCCTCCAGCCACTGCAAATGCATGAACATCTGTGCATCTGGCTTTATGTGGGTACAGGGAAGGTCATTAGGTGGTTAAGGTGCTTTGTAAGCAAGCACCCTAATTACTGAGTTATCTTTCCATCTCTTTTTTCTATTTTGATGCCTTTTGGTTTTTCGAGGTAGGGTCTCACTCTAGCCCAGGCTGACCTGAAATTCACTATGTAGTCTCAGGGTGGCCTTGAACTCATGGTGATCCTCCTACCTCTGCCTCCCGAGTGCTGGGATTAAAGGTGTGCACCACCATGCCTGGCTTTGATGCATTTTTTAAACTCCTAAATGTAGGTGAATATTTTTACAAGTCTCTCTCTCTCTCTCCTCCCTCCCTTCCTCCCTCCCTTCCTCCCTTCCTCTCCCCCCTCCCTCTCTCTCTCTCTCTCTCTCGCTCTCGCTCTCTCTCTCTCTCTCTCTCTCTCTCTCTCGCTCTCTCTCTCTCTCTCTCTCTCTCTCTCGCTCTCTCGCTCTCTCTCTCGCTCTCTCTCTCTCTCTCTCGCTCTCTCGCGCTCTCGCTCATATATTCTTTCTGCCACCTCTTCTGCAGTGGTCCCTGAGCCTCAATGGGGGTGGTAAAGTTATCTCACTTACTGCTAAATGTTCCTCTTTCAATTCTTCTGAACACTTTGGGCCTTTGGGCCCCTTTTGAGTTACATCAATGGATTTTGCCATCTGAAAAGGGAAGCTTCTCTAACCAGCCACATTAATATATGGGTACCTAACTGTTTAGAGGGCAGTTTGGTGGGCATAATACATGTATTGAGCCAGATAGTAGTAGGTTTCCTCCTAGGGCTTATGACCTTTCCAGCCATAGGGTCTTTGTTTTTGTTTAGTTTTTTGAGGTAGGGTCTCACTCTAGCCCAGGACTTACTTGGAATTCACTATGTAGTCTCAGGGTAGCCTCAAACTCACAGTGACCCTTCTACCTCTGCCTTCCAAATGCTGGGATTAAAGGTGGGCACCACCACGCCAAGCTCTATCCATAGGGTTTTCAGTACCAGGCATGAATTCACCACTGTGGATCTGGCCTCAGGTTCAATCAGATAGCAGTTGGTTTCCCTCTTAATAAATGTGCCACCATTGTGCCAGTTGGGACATTTGTCCTGGCTGGCCAGCCATAGAACTGCTTGTTAATACCATTGATGACTTTTCTTTCCCAAAATGATATTGCTGCATGGCTTTTTCCAACACCTGACAATACCTAGTCAATAGAGAAGAGGTTCCAGCTCAACTCCAGTTGATTTCTCAGTGACCTGCAGTCCCAAGTATGTGGAGTGTTCAGCAATAATAGTGTTTTATCATTTAGTCCTGGCCAGCAACCAAGAGGCTTGGCCATAGCCTGTAATGGTTTGGGGACCATTTCCTCAGGATACTTTAACATATATATTCTTAGCTAGTGAAGTAACTTATTCATAACATCTAAAATTTGTATTAATTCTCATAATCTCCTTTCCTCCATCCCTCCCCTGGCCCACTTAGACTATTTGATCCCCAGTACTCTGCCCCTCTACTTACATATTTACTATACACTCCCCTTAAGCCTTCCCCTCTCCTCCCTCCCTCATGTACCCTTTCTAGCTTTGTGGCCTCTACTACTGTCTCTTACTCCAACTCATAGACAAATCTAAACATTTGAAGCTAGAATCACATATGAGTGAGAACATTGTCTCCCTGGGTTACCTCAATATAATCTTTTCCAGATCCACCCCTTTCCCTGCAGATTTCACAATTTCATTTTTTTCTTTAGCTGAATGAAGTACCATTGTATAAATCTTCATTATCCATTCATACATTTGCTTACTTTCAATTTCTTTTTTAAAAATCGTTTTTGTTAACTTCATGTCTTATTATTCTGTGGGGTTAGGACCCTCTTTAAATTCATGAAGAAATTTGAAGCTATCCTGAATGAACCCTGTCGGTCATACCTGGTGGAGGATGCCGAGGAAGAACAGCCTGATTTTTTGCCCTGTCCATCAGTTGAAGCTGCAAGTGAGGTGTCTCCCATTCAGAGTCTGAACAGGGCTTTGAGGGAGACCCTATTAGCCCAGCCAACAGTTTGGCAGGTACTGGTTTGTGGGATGGTGCATGCTTATTTCTCTCCTAGTAAAGTAGGGTCTGAGTTTCATAGGTAAGGAGTGTCCTGGGAATGAAACAAAGAAATGCTATTGAGATTCTGTTCTTTGGTTATGTGTAGGATATGATTGTTTGCTTTAGATTGTGACAATGTGGTGGAATTGAGCAAAAACTATTGATCCTATTGCTAAACAGAGCCTATGGGGAATAACTATTATGCTCTAAACATTTCATCTATCTGAAGAAAGATTTGAAGCATCATTTTAAGAACATGCTCAGGAAGCTGCCTTGATATGCGAAGAAGCTGCAGCAGTAAATATGTGCAAGGTTGTGCTGCCTCAGAATGGTTGTAAATGCTCCCCGTCATTCCAGCACCATGCTTGGCTTGCAAAAGTGACAGAGCTTTCGAATGATAGGAATGCCCTTTTTTGCATGAGGGGAGCTACAGGATTGGAGACCACTTCTCCAAGGAGTTAATCACTTTCGGTTTCCTATTGGTCTTCCCACCTTGGGGGTCCACAGAGTCAATGGCAAGGTCCCTAAGCTATTTTTGTAATTCAGAAAGAATATAAGCAGAGTATATGACCATAATATGTCTACACAAATATATTTGACATTTATTGTTTTCTTTTTTTGTGTATATGTGGTATGCACGTATGTGTCGATTTGTGTGTTGGTACATATGTGTGGATTGTGTATGAGACCAGAGTACACTCTTGGGTATTGCCTTCAGGTATGCTATCGACTTCTTTTTGAGACAGGATCTGTTGCTACCCTGAAGCTCACCAATTAGACTAGACTAGCTGTCCAGTAAGTTCAAAGGGTCTTGCCATCACTGCCTCCCCAGCACTGGAATTACAGGCACGTGACACCACACCCAAAATTTTATGTGAGAAGTAGTGATCAAACTCAGGTCTATATGCTTACAAGACAAGTACTTTACCAAGTGAACTGTCTCTCCAGCTCACAAATTTCTATTAATTATTTTTTAAGTTCATTTTTGCTATCATTCTGTTCAAAATATTTGGTTTGCTAATGATAACAGCATAGAAATTTCAGGTAGTCTTCAAAAAATCATGAAAATATGATCAAATGATTGGGTGTTTTCTTCATTAGTGATGTCTAAACTCTGTATTTGTGAACTATTAATAGGGATTGTAGGATGTGGCCAAATGGTAATACAAGTAGGATTTGGTAGACCAGCTATGCCTCACTTTAGTTCTATTATTATTTTGTTCTGTTATTCTGCTGTGTTGATAGTTTGAAACCTAAGTCTCCTCATGACTTTGTGAGTGAGGTGTTTGTTCTGGTATAGCAGTTAACATATAAAGTAATAATTCAGCTTTCTAAATCACCATCATATATACCTATTTCAACTTTGGTGTTGTGATTGTTCTCATGAGACTTCTAAGGTGATAAATTTGTATTTGCTGAGCTACAAGTGTGTGTGTGTGTGTG
>PVHP010007532.1:0-56388 GCA_004024765.1 Zapus hudsonius
CAGGTCTCTTGCCTCTGCAAATGAACTCCAGACACATGTGCAACTTTGTGTGTGTGGCTCCATGTGGATTCTGGGGGATTGAGCCCGGGCCATCAGGCTTTAGCAAGCAAGTGCCTTTAACCATTGAGCCATCTCCCTAGCCCCATTTTCATTTATTTGCAGTGCTGGGAATACAACCTTGGGCTTTGTACATGCTAGGCAAGGGCTTCACCACTGAGCCATATCCCTAGTTTTACTCATGACTTTCTCAAGCCTCCTTCTTCATAAAGTAGTTTGCCTCATTACTGCCTGTGCCCTATGGCACCTTCCTTCCCACATCACAGGAGCAGGGACCTGTGTCCTCATTCACAGCAGTGTCCCCGGTGCAATGTGAGCCTCACCAAATATTTGTTGGATGAACAAAGGAACAGAAAGCAACCATGCTTTAAAATTGGAGAGCTGAGCGAGTCTGTGTGCCTTGCTGGTTATGGTGGGTTGAATGTGGAGTGTCCCCCGTAGCTTCATGTGTTTGTGATGAAGCCTCATGCTCAGTCCCCAGCTGGTGGAGCCTCTGGGAGGTGGAGCCCTGCTGGAGGAGGTGTGTCACTGGGGGCAGGCCCTGAGCCTTTTTAGTGCAGTGTCTTACTGGGTGCTTACTCTTGCTGCTCCCGCCCTGCTGCTGGTGTGTGAAGATGTGAGCTGTTTGCCTGCTCTGCTATGCTTTCTTCACCATGATGAAACTTCCCCTCAAACCTGTAAACCTGAAATAAACTCCTTTTCCCCATCAGCTTCTTCTGGTTGAGTGTTTTGTCCCAGCAATGAGAAGGTAACTGCAGCACTAGTTTAATCTCTCTGCACTTGGGCAAAGTCAGGTCTGATGTGTGAGGAGGACCTAGGACAAACTCCGATAAGTAAAGCAGGAGAGACCTCAGGAGGCGTAACTGCTAGGGGTGGGAGGGCACGAACCCACACATGGTCACTGAGATGGAGCTGGGTATTATTATTATTTAAGGTAGGCTCTCAATCTATCCCAGGCTTACCTGTAATTTACTATGTAATTCACAGGGGTTAAAAGCATGTGTCCCCACACCCAGCAGAGCTGGATATCATTTAAAGGACCCAAAGAAGTTGTATAAATTCATGCTCATGGCATAGAATGGATGGAGAACGCCCTCAAAGCCCATGGAAGAGGCATTCCTGTCTTGGATCAATAGTTATATTCATAACTATTGATGATGGGAGGTACAGGCCAGAGGGATGAGCTGGGCTGGAGAAGGTGGAGTGACAGGTAGAGTCCTGCAGATCTGGTTCTCCATCCTCGGTCCCCAGGCTTCCTCCATCCTCCCACCCTGTCCAGCCCAACGGTGGAGACTGGCACTCTCTGGACACCTTACCTGGCTTGTCCTCCATGAGCACGGGATCAGTGGGCATCGATGGCTGTCCTAGCCCCGCTGAGTTCACAGCCTGAACCTTGAACACGTACCTCTTTCCTGGCTGCAAGTCAGATACCTGGGAGTGGGGACAGCCAACCCTGAGGACTGTGGAGGTGCACCCTTCCAACACTAGTCAGGGCCACCAGAACCACTCTAGGTGAGACCTGAGGAGGCGGCATCTCTCGCCCTGGGCCGGGCCAGGCCAAGCCAGGGACACATTCCTCTCCCAGGCTCCAAGTGTCTGTTTTGAGACAGGGCCTTCCTATGCTATTCAGGTTAGCCTGGGACCCAGACTCTGGAATACGGAGATTAAAGGCATGAACCACTACGCCTGGCTATGTTTCCTTTTTAAAAAATATTTTATGTATTGATTAAAGAGAGAGAGAAAGAATGGGAACCCTAGAGCCTCTTGCTATTGCAAATGAGTTCCAGACACATGTACCACTTTGTGCATCTGCCTTTACATGGCCTCTGGGGAATCGAACCCAGGCTGCCAGGCTTTAACACTAAGCAATCTCCCCAGTCTCCCGAGGTTTCTTGACCACAGTCCTTCTATCCATGTCACTGCCACACTTTGATGGGTGTGTTATTTCTCTTCACTCTGTGGTCTCAGGCTGGCCTCAAACTCACAGCCATCCTCCTGCCTCAGTCTTTTCATTTCCTCCCCGCCCCTCCCCCTTTAGTTAGCCTGACAGTTTCCTAAATGGCATCTCTGTTTCCTGACCCTTTTCGTCCAGTCTTCCCTTTCCTCTGCCAACCTGATTATTCTTAAATCTTTCAGTAGCCTTCAAGTTCAAGTTCGATTTTTGATGTTTACGACCCAAAGTCTTCCAATCTGCCTTAGCCTCTTTCCCTTTTATTCCTCATGGTCATCTCTTTGTTCAGCCCTTCCCCTCTGCCGGAATGCCCTCCCCTCCTCTTCTTGGTCTGGGCTTCCTCATTCAGTTGTCATCTAGGCAAGGATGCCAGGACGTGGCTCTGACCTTCCTCCTAGGAGCTCCCAGACTCCTTCAGGCCCTCCAGATTGTGGCATTTCCCACATCATGGTGCAATTGCCTGTTCCCAGTGACCGTGGCAGTTGTAGCTTTTTATATCTATAGGCCCTGGTCCAGACTTGGCACTAAGTAGGTGTTGAGAAGTAGTTAGTGAATGACTGAGTGACAGCCACCTGTCCCCAGGTAGAGACCAGTGCCAATTCACTGCCGTAGCCTGGGCCAACCCATGTGAGGAGGTGGAGGGGACCATCCGTAGTTTGTGGCTCTCTCGGTCACTGTCCACCATTGGCTGACTCCACAGGGAGGGGACTCGCCTTGGGGAAACGAAACTGCGAGCCCCAGAGGATGTGAGAATTCCACACAAGGACCCTGTGATTTAGTTCACCAGCCCCACTGCCTGGAGGTAGACATTTAAGTCACTCCTACCGTCTGCATCACAAATGGTGAACACCACTCTCTTTAGGCCTTTGTGCCTTGTTACTCCTCTATACAACTCTAGAAGTTCAAGGCCAAAGGAAATGTTGTGTTGTAATGCTGACATATCCGGCTGGTTCTCCAGTGAGTTTTTAGGGAGTTCTCTATCTGAGGTGGGGCAGGGTTAAAGCCACCAGCCAGCTAGTCTACTACTGCCTGGTTGGGTGATCCTGGGTAAGTCATTTCTCTCTGGTCCTCTGCAGTCACCAAGTAAGGAATGTGCTCTCTGAAGGTTATTCTGGCTTGGATGTTGTGTGGTCCTGCCATATCCATTAGCAAGAAAGGCTCAGGAGCAGGAACTCACCCTGAGGTGGGTGCCAGAGGTGGCCTCTGGAGTGACTGGCTTCCATTCCTCCAAGCCTTCCTCCTGGAAGCTGATGCGGTAGCCCGTGACTGGCCCGGCTCCGGTGTACAGTGGGGGCTCCCACTGCAGCATCAGGGAGGTGGCCCGCACTTCTGACACCCGAACATCATATGGGGGGCCTATGGGAGATGAGAGATGGGGCAGATAAGTGGGTTGGGTAGCCAGGTAACAGCCAGGCAGTCAGTTGGCCAACTGGATAGGTAGGCATGAAGCCAACTGGCCAGTCTGGAAGCTGGGCAACTTGTCAGTCACCACTCAGTCTAGAAGAGCCTTCTCTGGGTACAGTGCAGCCTGGCCAGCTTGGCTTCATGACAATACTCAGCCCTGGGCCTGAAACTATATCAGTATCACCTCTTCCTGGAAGCCTCCCTGGCTTTCCTGTCCCCATCCGAGACACTATGAACCCTCCCAGATCTTAGTCTTTTCAGTGTTGAGGGTGGAGCTGAGGGTTTAACCCTTGGAGCCAGACTGCCAGGGTCGCCCAGCTCCACCCTTTCCAGTGACAGGGACTCTGGGAGTTTCTGAAGCTCCATGTTCCTGTCTCCTCCTCTGTAAAATGAGTCAACAGTCCTTAAGATATAGGGTGCTACTGTGAGCAATGGGGGGATAATTCATGGCAAGTGTCTACGTAGTACCCAGCCAGTGTTGGCTGCTTGTAATTGTTAAAACACCACACCTGGTCGTTAGCTGTCACCTGGGAAAGGTTTTGTGGAACATAGAAATGAGACGAGCAGGGCCACGTGGCTGAAGTTGTTCCCTCCTGGGAGAGTTGGGGGGCTTATTTGTGAGGCAGCCAGTGGGGTCTCAGGAGCAGTGTGCAGGTGGCTGACTGTCTGTTTGTCCAGGACAGGGGAGAGGGGCTTTCATGGGACCCTGGGAAAGCCCTGGGCAAACCTGGCAGTGGCCGAAGGGTCTGTGGACAGACTCAGAGCTCAGACAATCTGTCCTGGTGGGGGACAGTTTGGGCTGGGACAAGGACCAAGTGACACCCTGTCTATGGGTCTTCTCAAGGCAGGCTTGTGAAAGTGTCCCTGTCACAGATTACAGGATCACCTTGTAGCAGAGTTTGTGTCTGGGGTCCGGGACCAACAGAACCAGGTGCCCAGGGAGTGTCATGTCATTCATCTTGTAGGTGTGATGAGGGGGAGGGTAGGGGACAGGCCTGGGTGCCAGCGCCAGGCTCTCACCTGGCTGGGGCATTGTCCACTCTTTGCATTCAAACAGGTTGCTAGGTGCCGACAGCTTGCCAATACCTGCCCAGTTTAATGCCCGGGCTCGGAACTCATAGAAGTGGCCTTCATGGAGGTTTCTGACCTAGAGAAGCAGAAAGTAAGACGGCAGAAGCAGGGGCATCGGAAGAGAAGGGGAGGTACTGGGTGCCAAAGGAGCCAGAGGAGAGGATTCTGGGAGTTTTCAATGTAGCTGTTCCAGGGGTTGCTGGTGGTTAGGGCCGGGGAGCTTGAGGATCCTGGTGCAGTTACAGGCCTGTGACCACACTCCAGCCTCACCTTGCAGACCCTGCTTGGGACAGGCTGCCGGTTGACTGGTTTCCAGTCTGGCTCCTCTGGATCATGCTGGTCTAGGAAGTAGCCCAGGATCTTGCCGCCTCCACGATGTTTGGGGGGTTTCCACCCAATGACCATTTCGTTCTTCCCACAATGCAACAGTGCAAAATCATATGGGGCCGATGGTGTGGCTGGGAGATGGGGTAGATGGGAGGCAAGATGTGAGGGCAGATCTCCCTGAGATGGCTGGGTTGGGTAGTGGGGTCCCAGGGAGCTCATGAGCCTTCCATGGTGGGTGCCTACCCCACTTTAGGAGTTAGCTCTGAGTCAGAGGTATCTGTTCACTTGGAGGGCACATGGGCCTCTGATCTCTGCATCTGGGCTTTTCTTCACCCCTTAGAGATGGCCATGGTCAGGCCTCACCATGGCCCCAGGCCACTGTCACTCTCTTCCCAAAGGAAAGGGCAGCAGGTCTGCTCCAGCTCCCCTGAGAGGGTTTCTGTCCCATTGGCTCTGAGAGTGAACCCTCCAAGATACAGGTCCTGCCCAGCCCAGACTGGACCTGCCCTTGACTTACCCAGAGCCTGCTTGACCCTGATGGGCTCAGTGGTGGCTGAGCTCTCCCCTATCCCGGCCTCGCTGACTGATCTGATGCAAAACTCGTATTCCTGCCCCGTCCTCAGCCCAGGAACTGTGAACCTGGGAGAGAAAAGTGCAGGTTTTAGCAATAGCCAAACACTCTGAGGCTTCCTGAACCTTCCCAAACTGCCTTGTGGGTATGTCACCAGTGAGATAGAATTTGAAGATTCTGGGTTACAATATTGCCCCTGGTCCCATATGTGACGCCTGAAATGACACACAGATGATGTTATTCCTAGGGTTATAAAGGATGTCTGCTCCCCTAGACTCCACCATTAATGGTCAAAGATGCCAAAAGGGGACCAATTTAAGGCTGAGGTAGCCCACCTGTGGCCTAGAGCCATCTTTAGGACTTAGGGCCTTGGCCTTGGCAAAGAACGGGATGATGTTATGATCAGCATGAATGTTGAGATTGGAAATCATGAAGTCCTTTTTGTTGTTTTTGAGACAGTGTCCTACTCTGTAAGCCAGGCTGTCTTGAGATCACTATGTAGCCCAGACTGTCCTTGAACTCATGGTAATCCATATGCCTCAGCCTCCTGAGTGCTGTGATTGTAAGTGTGAACCACCACATGCTTTACCTCCACAAAATCTTTTTTAAAATTTTATTCATTTGCATGTGTTTATTTGTGTGTATGTGTCCATGCATGTGTGTGTGCAGGGACATGCACGTATGGGTACACCAGGGTGTCTTGCAATTGCTCATTTGGCTTTTAAAAAATATTTTATTTATTCATTTTCAAGTGGGGGGGAGAGAGAGAAGGAGAGAGAGAGAGAGAGAGAGAGAGAGAGAGAGAGAGAGAGAGAGAGAGAGTGAATGCACCAGGGCTACCACCTTGTGGGTCTGGCTTATGTGGGTACTGGGGAATTGAACCCCGGAGCCTTAGGCACTGGAGGCAAGTACCTTAACTGCTGAGCCATCTCTCCAGCCCCTCATTTGGCTTTATGTTGGTGGCTGGGGAACTGAACCAAGGCTGGGAGGCTTGGCAAGCAAGAGCCTTTAAACTACTGAGCCATCTCCCCAGGTTCCTTATGAAGTCCTTTTAAAGAGCGACAAGAGAGCTGGCCTCTGGAGCTTTCAAGACTTCTTGGAAACTGTCCTTCTGTTCCTTCTTGGTGAAACCCAAATTATGGGTTTCACCCTCTCTTCCTTTTCTCTTGTGCCCATTTTCTGTAGCAGGTCTGGCTCTGGTGGGATGCCTGTCAGGCAGTGGTCACTTCTGTCCTCAGGCTCCCACAAACATCATGTCCTCTGTGAGTACTTGTCAAAACAGGCCATCTGGAAGGGGCTAGAGAAATGGCTCAGTGGAAGAAGCTTGTGCTCTGCTAGCATGAGGAGCTGAGTTCAGATCCCCAGCACCCACGCACATGCAAGGAGGGCAGGACCGCTGCCTGTGATCCCAGCGCTGGGGAGATAGAGATAAGGGATCCTTGGGTGAGCTGCTAGCTAAACTGGCTCATTTGGCAAGCTCTGGGCTCAACTGAAACCCAGTAAAATGAAATGGAAAGCAGTTGAGTCAACTTCTGGCCTCTACATGCATGCAGGTGTACCCACATGTACACACACAACAAGCAAACAAACAGGGCTGGAGAGATGGCTTGGTGGTTAAGGCACTTGCCTGCAAAGCCTAAGGACCCAAGTTCAGTTCCCTAGTGCCCATGTAAAGCTAGATGCTCAAGGTGGCGCATGCATCTGAAGTTTGTTTGCAGCAGCTAGAGGCTCTGGCATGCCCATTCTCTCTGTCTCTCTTCTCTCTATCTCTCTTGGCTTGCAAATAAATAAAAGTAGTAAAAAACAAAAAAAGACCAGCTGAGTCCAAGCACCTCTGGCTCCACCTATGACCTATGTTACTAGACTTCTCTATGACTGGTTCTCCATCTGTAAAATGAGAATGAAAAATAATCCTAGGTGCTGGGGTGATGGCTCAGTGATTAAAGACACTTGCTTGCAAAGCCTGTTGACCTAAGTCCAATTCTTCATCACCTATGTAAAGCTAGATGCAAAGTGGTGCATGCATCTGTGATCCTGATGTGCCTACAGCAGAGGGAGGCAGAATCAGAGCCTCTGGCCCACTACACAGGTGCTCCTTTGCTGTCTCAAAACAGGTGAAAGAGGTCAGGCATGGTGGGGCACCCCTTTAATCCCAGCACTTGGGAGGCAGAGGTAGGAGGATCGCCATGAGTTCGAGGCCACCCTGAGACTACAGAGACACCTGGAGGTATCCTCTGAGCTCCACATGTGTGCATGGCACACATGCATCCATACAATCCATCCATCCATACACATACACATCCATCCACATCCATCCATACATATACACATGTGCACATAAATATAACAAAAGCATCCTAAACTCAGGATCAAAATGAGAACCGGAGGACCTTACATACAGACTAGCTTAGAGCAGTCCTTGACCAGGATGACCTGGTGCAGGAAGTGGTATGGCAAGCTTACTTGGTGTCCTGGATGGGTTTGTTGTTCACTGTCTGCCACTCAGATGTCCCCACCTCCCGGGAGTAGATGTAATAACCCAGGAGCTCTGTGCCACCATCCACAGGCTCCCAGGCCAGGGAGACTGAGGTCTGTGTATCTCGGAGAGCTTTAACTTGATCTGGAGGAGGGAGAGTAGCTGGAAAAAGAGGCAGAGAGAGGCAGAGAGAGAGAGAGAGACTACTGAGTAATATAATAGTTCTGATAGGCTGGGAATGGGGAGGAGTGTGAGGAGAGGATGCTGAGTCATAGCTCTGATAGGCTGGGGATAGGGATGAGTATGGGAGAGGGAGGGAGGGATCCCACAGCCATCAAAGGCAGTGCTTGGATTCTAGACCTGCACAAGGTGGAGGGGGGAATCTTTGGATCTGGGTCTGCTCAGATCCAGAGCATATCCGAGCCGCTCCCCCACAGTTGACTTCCTTCTTCCTTCTATCTGTCCTCACAAAACACGAGTTTTCCTCAGTTCTTACCTTCAACCTCAAGAAAACTTGATTTTCTTTCCTTGAAACTTCTATACTGATTTTCATGACTCCAAGTCACTAAGCTCCTTGAGTAGTGGCTGTGATGTTTTGCTTGATGGATGGATAGGTGGGTGGATGGGTGGATGGATGGGTGGGTGGATGGGTGGGTGGATGGATGGGTGGGTGGATGGATGAGTGAGTGGGAAGCTAAATGGATGGTGGAAGGGAGGATGGGTAGGTAGGTGGATAGGTGGATGTGTTGGTGGGGTGGATGGTTGTATGTATCTATGGGTGGGTGGGTGGCTGGATGGGCTCTTGGAAGCGTGAGTGAGTATGATCGCAGGTGCATGATCGTTTTAGTTCTCTGTTTACATATCAAACTCCTTATACACCCTTTGATGGCCTCTGTCTTTGGTTTGCTCCACTTGTAGGACTCCTCCAGGCTTCTTTCTCTTTCCTGCTCTAATTATTGAAGCAGGGCAAATTCAGTTCTTAGAAGTCATTCCTAGATGGTACCTGCAGTCACCAAACCTTCCTGGGCCAGCGGCTGCTTAGAAGACTAGCTAGTGATGGCCGCTGCAGAGAATGCTCAGATCTGATCTCACCAGACAGCAGAGAACCCAGAATCCAGAGGCCTCGGAGGAGGAGGGGCCTGAGGAAATCGGGGCCAGGATGGAGCTGCCATGGGGACTCTGGAGGAGGCAGACATGGGAATTGTCACTAAGGCTCTAGGCCACAAGGACAGCCAGGTGTGAAGCTGGGCACATGAGCGGCCCTGGCTGGGAAGTGGGCGTTCAGATGGGACAGTCTGGCCCCTTCTGAAAGGGGTACTATGCAGGAGGCCATCTTACTTATTTAGGAGCTTGGTCAGAGGCTTTAAAACTACAGGACACTTTCTCATACTCAACTCCTGCACTGGACTCTGCTGGGCTCTGTCACCTATCAACTATTGATCTGGGGAATGTGTCTATACTTCCCCAAGCCTTCTGCCCAGAAAAATACCATTTCTGACACTGCAAAACTTTACAGGCCGATTTCATGTTGCTTTTCAGCTTTAGTGCCAGGGTCCCTCCCTGTAGCCTGAGTCCCCAGCCCAGTCTGTTGCCTCAGTCTGTCATCTACCCCATGGTAGCATCATATGGTACCTTGCTTGCCTCTCAGAGCAATGGGCTCACTGGGCTCTGAGGGATCGCTCATGCCATACTGGTTCACGGCTCGCACTCTGAAGACATACGACTTCCCTTTCTCCAAGTCCAGAAGGGCGAATCTTGGGGACTTCACAGGGTTTTCTGTGCTGATGGCCTCCCAGGTTCCACTCCCTATGACCGACTGAAGAGAAAGAAGGGCTGGCTATGGGTAAGCAGTGGCTGGGGCCTGGCTGTGGGCCGGGCTCTTCTCACACAGGCTCTCATGAGCATCTCTGCTGCCTGGGGGCTTTTGGGCACCTAGTCTTGGTCTGTCTGCTTCCTCGACTTCCCACTTCAATGCCTGCTTGTCCCTCACCTCAGCATGGCTGCCATGAACTGTGGGACTCAGCAAACCTCTGTCTCATGTAGCACTAACTGCACCGTACCACAGTCTCTTGGGCCCTCGGAGGCATCCTTAGCTCTTCCACACCCCAAATACACCCCATCTACAAAGCCAGTTGGTTCTACCTTCCAAACATACCTAGAGGCCATGACAGCTCGCCATCTTCCAATCCCCACCTTGACCTTCATCCAGGCCAGTATCATCGGTGGCCTGAGTCATTTGAGAAGTCTTGTCACTGGCCTCTGCGATCCTAACTTTAACTCTTTTTGGTCTTTTCTTTTTCTTTTTTTCTCTTCTTCCTCTTCCTCCCCCCACCATAGAATGTCATGTAGTATAGATTAGGGTCAAACTCCCTGTGTGGCTTAAGCTGGTCTCCTGACCTCCTGCCTTTACTTCCCAAGTTCGGGGGTTGCAGATATGAGCCACCACACCTGGCTTTGGCTTTATAGCAACAGGCCAGATGTGTTCTTTAGATCTGCTACCAAACACTTCCTCATGTGCTGCTGGTCTTGCCATGGTCCACTCTCGTTTGTCCACTGACCAAAGCCAGCTCTGTGCCTCCCTGATGTGACCCAATGACCCAGCTTCCACCTCTGGGCCTCTGCACTTGATGGATCCTCTGCCTAGAATGTTCTATTTTACTTTTAAAATTTATTCATTCATTTTATTTATTTTTAAATTTTATTTACATGTGTAAGTATCTACACACACACACACACACACACACACACACACACACACACACACACACACACGTGTGTGTGTGTGTGTGCATCAGGATCCTAAATGCTGCAGTGAACTTCAAATGCATGTACCACTTTGCATCCAGCTTTATATGGATGCTGAGGAATTGAACCTGGGCTGGCAGGCTTCGCAAGCAAACACCACTAACTGCTGAGCCATCTCCCCATAGCATGTACCTGGGATGTTCTGTCCTAGATACCCTTTGGCTCCTCACTTACTCAGGGCTCATGTTCCCGGCAGGCCCCTCAGCTATACTAAGGATGCCAGCCACACCCTGCTGTCTTTCTCCTCAACACTTCCCACCAGCCATGGGCTCGTGGGCTTCATCTTTTGCCAGCTCAGCTTGATTCTGTGCTTTCCAGCCCCATATGTTCCCAAGGCCAAGAACGGTCCTGCTGCATGAGAAAATGATGAATAAAGCGAGGAATTCTCACAATATCCCTGCAAAGTGGGTATTCATTTCCCCACTGGTGAGTACACTTGGGTTCAGAGGCTTTCTGGTACCTTGCCCAGTAGTCATGATTTTAGTTACAGATGGACATGGTATTTCAATACAGGTATGGTGGATCCCAACCCACTCCATGCCACGGCATCAGAGATCCAAATGGCCCTGCCAAGAAGAGATTCCGAGTCCTAGATGTGATCTGATGCTGGTGACCTGCAGGCAGGGAGGTGTCCAGGAACGATGGGCCGTACAGCTGTTACTGCTGTTTGTGCCTTAAGTACATGGGCTTTCAGGATTGGCGGTCACCACAGAAGGCTATTTCATCCACCCCCCTGCCTCAGGTCCTTCCGGGCCCTCTGAAGACTCCAGGGACATATCTGGGGTTTTAGCATCTTCTAAGTCCCTGCCTGGATCCCACAAGGTATATGTCTCAGGCCATCTTGAGGCCGTTCCTTGGGGTTTGTACCTTCTCCAGGGAGTACGTCAGCGGGGATCTGCCCCGGGGGCTTGGCTCCTTCCAGCTCAGGACCACGTAAGTCTCTCTGATCTCGCTGGCATGGACATTGGTAGGAGGTGAGGGGATGGTCACGGCATCTGGAATCAGAACCATCCCAGGCAGAGATGAGTGGGCCCTCAGAGACCTCTAAACCTCAGTTCTGCATTCCATAGATGAGAGAATGCAGGCCCAGAGAGGGGCAGAAACTTGCTCCAGGTCACCCAGCAAGCTGGGGCTTTTCCTTATATCCATGTCTTGGATGAGCAGGACAGCAGCGAAAGCCGTGGGGACCCCAGCATCCAGCCTCCCACCCTTACCTCTCCACATCTTGTGCACAGACTGGGAGTTAAAGAACTGGAAAGACTGGGTGTAGGAGGCCAGCTCTGGGAAGGGTCACACATACCTTCAAAGTCATCTTTGCTGATGGTGATCTTGTTGCCCAGGTCAAAGGGAATCTCTAGGAGGGAGGAAGGAGGACAAGGGGGCTTGGTCAGGAGTCAGCCAAGGCCTGCCCTACCTTGAGTATATTCTGGATCCAGCTAGGCCTGGCCTGGTGGCCCTGTGGCCTCAAGCAGGTGCTTTCTGGGTTCAGCTTTCTCAGAGCCCAAAGCGAGGGCCTCGTTTTGCTTTAAGGCTGTTGGGGCAAGTGGGGACAGACAGCAGGAGTGATGTGTCTGGACACCATGCTGCTGAGATAAACTCAAGTCAAGTAACTTCTAAGGGCTGAGAGGACTATGTCCCCCCTCTCCCTTGGCTGGAGTCTTGAGGGCAGCATGGTCTTCCCCATCAGACTAAGGGCACCTGTGGTCCTTCCTTGAGGAGGTGTCTCCAAGGGAGAGGTCTAGTTCCTTCCATCAGAGTAGCTGTTTCATCCTCCCTCTGATTAGGAGTTTCTAAGGACAGAACTGAGCCTTCTCCATCAGACCAGAGCTTCCTATAATCAGGATTGCACCTCCTCTATCAGACTAGGGTTTCCTAAGAACAGGACTCACCTCTTCCATCAGACTAAGGGTATCTAAGAATAACCTCTGCCTTTCACATCACACTAGGGCTCAGCAGTGTTTCCTCTCTCAGGCGAGGGCTTCCTGGGGGCTAAGCTGTGCCAACAGTCCCGATCGCGCTCTGTTTTGGGCTCTATAATGTCCCTCCAGGGTCTCTGTACTCACCTGTCTTCCTCCGGGCTGCATCATGGTCACCCATGACAACCGCTTCTGAAGCCTTGGATGGGAGGCTGCTGCCCGCCTTGCTGATGGCTCTCACACGGAACCGATAGCTCTGGCCTTCAATGAGGCCTTGGATTGGGCACCGACAGATACCCCCAGGTGCCTCATGGCATTGCACCCATTCTCCAGAGTCACCCTGGCACCTGTGGGAGACAGGCTTCCATGTGTGACTCTATATGGATCATTCCCCCAACCAGGGCTACACACCCACTCGCCTGGCTGAAAACCTCTCCTCTCCCATTTAAAAGACTTGCTCCTGACACAGGCCACCACCACGCTTCCACTCACTGCCACCACCAAGTTGTTTTGAAGAGTTAGCACTTTTGTAGCGATTACTGTCTCCCTGGGCCATGATAGTTCTCTGTCCCCACCCCTGAGCCCCACCATCATTCCATAACAAGCTCAGATGGTGAAAAGACCAGCGGATCCTCAGGGACACATAGCAGTCACCAGCCCCTAGGTTTCTAGAGTTTTTTTTTTTTTTTTTCCCAGATGGAGCTTCAGAGCATGTCAAAAAATTGTGGAGACCTGTCCCTACTCCTGTCCTCTCCATATCTCATGTGCCCTTTCCTCGGGTCTAACATAGAGGAACTAGCCACCAAATTCACCTTTGCTCAGGTGCCAAGAATTTACAGTTTCACCCCGGAATTCCAGGCATCAAAACACAGAGATTTGGAAGCCTGGACACCCCTCCACTGTCCCTAAATGATACCTCCCAGTCAACCCTTTGTCCTGTTCTGAGAAGCAGGGATGGGAGACCCTGAGGTCAGGAACAGGGCTGCCTCTTTCTGCCCCTTGAACCAGGAAACGTTCTCTCCCAGGGCCTGACTCACAGCTCGATGGAGTAGCTGGTGATGGGACTGCCCCTGGTATCGCTGGGTGGGGCCCAGGTCAGAAGCAGACAGTCTCTGTTTACATCCAGGCACCGGACATTGAGTGGGGAGCCTGGGGCACCCGGCTTCTCAGCTGCAGCATCTGAACCCAAGAGGAAGCAAAGTGGCCATTTGACATTCAGACACCCCTCCGCCATCTCCTGCCTAACATCTTCTTGCACGTTCTCCAGGGCCTCAATCATGACCCGGAGGGCCAGGGCCTGAGGATCAGTCTGAGCCCACCAAACAGCAGCGTCTGGGAGGTGGGTAGTTTTTACACCAGGCACCTAAACGATTCACGTAGTCAATCCCTGAATCCCAAAGCAACCTCTGCTTTGTAGATGGGAAAATCGAGTCCTACAGAGGTAAAACAATGTGCCTAAGGTCACCCATCCCACGAAGCCAGCATTTGGATGCAGATCAAGTTCAAGTTCTAAGAGGTAGAACTCAACCAGTGACCAGAACCTTCCAGCCCTACACAAAGCCCTCCCTCCTCACCCCCACCTAGTCTCTTCTCATGCTGTGTCCTTGTCTAGTCATAGGATGGTGCTTGAGCAATCAGCACCCTCTTAGAGCAGAGGGGTGCCAGGTTGGGGGCTGAGGGGCTTTGTCAGGGACCTCTAGCAAGGCCAAGGAAAAGCCTTGGTCTCTGGGTGCAGCTGCCCCTCACCTCTTACAAACACGTAGACCGTCTGCTCCTGGGGCCCGAAGGGTGAAGATACTCGGACCGTATAGAACCCCTCGTCCTCCTTGTAGGCACAGGACACCTTCACAGACGCCTGGCGGTCTGTGTAGAGGATCTGCCGGCATGCTGAGGGCCTCAGTAGCCTGCCTGTGGAGGGGAAGGGGGTCCAGGGTGAGTTCTTGGGGGATCCCAGCCTCACCTGGTGTGATGGTTCATCTTGACTGTGATTTTTAATGGGGTTACAATCACCCAAGAGTCAAATCTCTGGGCATCTGTGAGGGAGTTTCTAGAAGAGATTAACTGAGGTGGGGAGACCCCTCCATCTGTGGGCTGGGGTCCTAGACTAAATAAAAAGGAGAAAGTGAGCTGAGGACCAGCACCCATGGCTCTTGCCTTCCTAGCTTTGAATTTAATGTGACCAGCTGTATGTTCCTCCCACCATGCCTTCCCCGCCATGATGGACTGTATACCTTTGACCTGTAAGTCAAAATCAACCTTTCTTTCCTTCCTTAGGTGTCTGTTGCCATTGTCACAACAGTGAGAAAAGAAACTATTACAGATGGGAACCCATAGAAGTGTTGGGCCTCCAGGCCCTGCAGGCACAGAGAGAGCTTATGGAGCTGCAGCCTGAGGGTTGAGGGGACTTCCAGGGCTCTGCCAGGGTGGCATCTACATTCTCCTTAGAGAAATCTGGGGGCTCAATGGAGGTGGGGCTGAAGGAGAGAGTGAGGGTTTTAGGGAGTTGGTTGTCGAGGTGAGAAATTGGGAGTGCTCTGAGGAAGAGATTTACGAGATCTGGGGGCTCAGCGAGGGGACGCAGGGCCTCAGCTAGGGGACGCAGGGGCTCAGTGAGGGGACTTCAGGGATCAGTGGATGGCATTGATCATAACGCAGGAAGTGGGGCTTGCTGAAAGCTGAAGGTGGGACTTAGTGAAGGGCCATAGTCTCAGGGATAAAGTTAGGGTCTCAGTGAGGAGGGCAGAGGGCAGAGGTTGGTTGAGAGGCTAGTGCTCCATGGGTAGGACCCAGGAGTGGCCCTGTCCCCAGCTGCCCTGGTGAGTGCCCTTCCTCTGGTCCCTGCAGAGGCTCCTCCTTCCTGTCAGCACTCTATTCTAGATGACGGACAGGTTTGGGAAAACATGCTGCTCTTATTATGACAGCTGTTCCTCGGGCTTCTATGGCTCCCTCACTCCTTTGCCCGCCCTTACAGGTGCCGCCTCCCTGGGCTCAAGACAGGGGTGCTGAGGGTGGGGGTGCTGTGTTCCTTGTCCTTTGGCTGCAGGCCGGGTCACTCCAGGGCAGGAGATCCAGCCATCCTTCTCTGCCCTCACAGTGTGGTCTCTCCTGCGACATCTGCACCCAGCACCCACATGCTCTCTGAAGAGCCCCATTAGCCATACAGCTGTTCTCCACTGTGGCCTGGCTTGTGTCTCTGGTCCCCTTGACTTGAATGGCAGCAATCACTCTAGGGTGACAACGATATGACAGAGGACCAAACCAATACTCAGCCATGGCTGCCTGTGCAGACAGACCCTCCCTGACATACAGCTTCCTGAGCTGGTGCTGGTCTGCACCTACTCTCTGTTTTTGCCCTAAGAGCAGAGCCTGGCACCCTGCGGGTGATTGGTGACCCCTGTCCTGCTGTGCTCCTGACCACTTCTGGCACTGGCTGACTGTCTCTTGGGTGTCCCAGGGCTGGGCTGGAGCAGGCATCTCTCCCTCTGGCTCTCAGCTGAAGGCCATGGCCTCACCAGCTTGGAACCACTGGATGTTCTGCTCGGCGTCTAACACGTCCTCGGAGAAAGAGCAGCTCAGGGAGAAGGGCTCCTTCTCTCGGGCAAAGACCGGCTTCAGCACTGAAGTGAACTCCACACTGCGGCCAAACATGGATCCTGAGGGACAGAAATTGGGGGCTGAAGTCTCCTGAGACACTAGCCTGGCCCAGGGCCTAGAAAGGAGCAAGGACCCTCCTGGGGTGGAGGAGGGATCAGATAGGCCACCATGGCAAGTACCCAAAAGCCCTTTGGCTTCCTAGTCCAGTTCTGGTCGGAGACACTCAGCAGCCGTGGGAAGCTTGGGTCAGTGCCAGTGTGAGTGGATCTGGTATGACATCTTTTTTTTTCGAGATAGAGTCTTGCTCTGGCCCAGGCTGACCTGGAATTCACTATGTAGTCTCAGGGTGGCCTCGAACTCAAGGCGATCCTCCTACCTCGGGTGCTAGGATTTAATCCCGAGTGCTGGGATTAAAGGTGTGTGCTACCACTCCCGGCTTGGCTTTGACATTCTTTTGAGGACAGTCCTTTGTGGGTAATGGATGGCTCTCTTCTGAAAAGGATGATCTCACACACCCTCCTCCCCTGAAGGCCCATCCCTCCCTAGTCCACTTACGTTTAAAGATCTCTGAGTCGAAGCCAGCATCCTTCCCCAGGTAAGCTGCAAACCCAAAGCAAAGGCAGCTGGTGAGGGCTCAGAGCCCATAATCCTACCAGATTTGGGGTTCTGGGTCCTGGGTGTGGGTTTGTTAGTGGCTCCCAGGAAGGTCCTTTACCTCTCTTGTGCCTCAGTTTCTTCAGCAGTAAAATGAAAGTAGTAATTCCTCCCACATGGTGATGGGTAAGGATGGATGAGTTCCCATTCATAAAGCCTTCAGTCAGTGTCTGACACACAGTAGGTGCTTACTAAGTGCTGGTTCCCCTCTGCTGCCAGGTATTTAACTTACTGTCCTGGTCAGAGACTCTGGGATTTCTGGCAGGATTGGCTTTGGTAGAGCTGACTACAAGCTTAAGGGGGAAGTGACCACCAGAACTGGGTCAGAGCAGTTGGCTTGAGGGCTTGAGTCTACTAATCCTCTCAGTACCTCTGCCTGCCAGGGACATTATTATCCGTTGGTACACATGAGGAAACTGAGGCAGAGTCATCCAGCCAAACTTAGCAGCCTGACTCATGAGATGAGCTTTCTGAGTAAGGTCCAGAGGGGACAGGAGGCCGCTTCAGGTGGCACTGAGAGCCAATGGAAGATTCGGCATTAGAACCTGAGTTCCTGCCTTCTAGCCAACGACCTTCCATATAGATCCTGAAGTTTCCATGGAGATAAGACAGAGAAGGGGGAGTAGTATCGATGAGCCCTAGGCACAGAGATCCCGAGGGTGTTAGCCTTGGTGGAGGGAGGAAGGGCTGGGCAGAGGAATGCAGGGCCTGATATGTGACCTTGGACTTTAGTCTGGGCACAGCTTATGGAGCAGGTCAAATGTCCACTCGGAGGGCCTGCTTGGTAGTGGGGACAGCTGCTTTCCAAGGGCTATTTTGGGAATGGGATAGAGGGTGGAGGGGTGCAAAGAGCAGTTTAACTGGGAGTTTGACAAGGGAGGAGGGTGGGGCTGGATCAAGGACAGCTGCTCTGAGAATGTGTGTGTGTGTGTGTGTGTGTGTGTGTGTGTGTGTATGTGTGAGACAGACAGACAGAGAGAGAGAGAGAGAGAGAGAGAGAGAGAGAGAGAGAATGATGTGTGTGTGTGCCCTGAAGACAGGCAGAGGATAGCATTCTCCCAGTCCAGAGATGTGGCCCAGGGCCGGGCTCTGTGCTGGCTGCAGAGGAAAGGGGTGCGAGCCTCTTCCAAGAGCTTGTTTGGCACCCAGCTTTATCTGCACCCCTTCTCTGAATCAGCAGGAGGGTCTGCCGGGGAGGGGAGGCAGGTGTCCACTGGACAAGGGCGGAAACAGCAGCTCGGAGGGAGGGCTGGGCGGCCTGTCCAGGCTCACTCAGCAGGTAGCAGCAGAGCCAGGATGGGAACCTACTGATGCCTGGGTGCTGAAGGCTGGGATTTCAGAGGCCTGTGGGGCAGCTGCCAAAGTCAAGAGGGGAATAGGGAAGGCTTGGCCTTTGTCCTTGGGGACCCTCGGCAGGCTGGCAGGGACAGATCACCCTCTTGGAGGACTTAGTTGGGTCTGGCCTCATGTCCTACCTGATGAGACTAACATGCTCACAGAGACCAGTGGGCCAGGGCCTCTGGACTGCTTGTGCGGTTTCTGTACAAAGGCCAAGGGCACTGCGGGCTGAAGTCCAGTGTGCTTTGTGGCCTGGCATGGGGACTGAGTGCATTTAGAAGACAGTAGTCCCCTTTTCTTCCTTTCCATCCCTCTTTCCCTCCTTTCTTTCCACCCTCCTTCCTTCTTTCCTTCATCTCTTTCTCCCTCTCTGTGTGTGCATGTGTGTATGCATGTGTGTGCATACATGTATGTGCATGTGGAGCCAAGGTCCACATCAGGGGTCTTTCTCAGTCACTCCCCACCTTCCTCTTGGAGCCCAGGTCTCATTCTGAACCTACAGCTCACTGGTTTGGCTGGACTACCTAGCCAATGAGCCCAGGGATTCTCTTTCTCTGGGCATACCAGGACCCAAACTCAGGCCCTTGAGCTTGAGTGCAAGCACTTTTCCCATTGAGCCAACCCAAGTCCCCCTTTTCTAAGTCACCCACTTCACACAAAGGTTGGTGAATGACCCATACGATGACTGTGGACAGAGCTAGCTCGGGATGGAGTGAGACTCCATGTACCTGGTGTATAGTGAACGGTCAGGCATGTCCAGGCCCCTCCCTCCCCTCCTGCTTGCTCTGGACTCCAGTCCCCAGGGGCAAAGGCTCCCACCTGGCCCAGCTCACGTCATCAGCCCACCCAACTGTCCCTGCTAGGCTGAGGGGGATGGCTCGCTTATTTCACTGACTCTCAGTGAAGCAAGTTGCTGTGGCTGCCCTGGTGCCCGACTTCAGCTTCACACCCTGCTCCAGGCCTTTCCCTGAGTCTGACCACAGACAGGGCCGCAGCCTTGTCTGCTGGCCATGTCTGCTGGGGCCTGGCCTGCTAGGGACAGGCGGACTTACTGCGGACGAGCACTTTGGCAAAGGAGGAGGCCTGGCCGTAGGCATTTTTCACCGCCACAGTATAGGTAGCAGAGTCCTCAATAGAGCATCTGTAAAGGACAAATAATCCCCCAGGACTGCTGGGCTCTGTTGGAAAAACACGTCCCGTGTCGTCACCCCCCCCCCCCCCCCCCCCCCCCCCCCCCCCCCCGTGCATGGAAAAGGTTGGGTGGACAGGAGGCTTCGACCCTGGGCTCCAGTTCCTGAGAAGCTGTGTCTTTAGACTGGACACACCGCACTTCTCTGAAAATCTGGGGGCATAACATCAACTTGAACCAGCTCTGGAGAGAGTGCTTTGAAAATACCATGTGCCACATTGCATGGTTATTACTGGCCCTGGAGGATCAGAGAGGTGAAGCAACTTGCTCAGGGTCTCACAGTAATTAGGATTCAACCCCTCTTGCCTGCACTGCTCTTCAGGCCCCGCCTCCTGCTCTATGATGGCAGGCCTCCTTCGTCACACAGGGCAGCAGACCAGCTCGCCAAGGCATCCTACCAGTCTGCCAGAAGTGGGCACGATGCCAAAGTCTTTTCAGTCTCAGGCCCGGGTCTTTCCACTAGCCAGCCTAACCTTGTATGTGCTCAGTTGAAGCATGGGCTGGATTCCTCTCAGGGCACCTTAGGGACCAAGTAGGGGATAGGAGGTGACCTCTTAGCAAGCCAAGAGGCCTCTTCTCTTTTCCATGACACACAGGGTGCCTCATGGCTAGTCCCACAGGTGCCTCAAGATGAGCCCCTCACTTTTTTTTTGAGGTAGGGGCTCAGTCTAGCCCAGATTGACTTGGAATTCATTATGTAGTCTCAGGCTGGCCTCAAACTCACAAAGATTCTTTCACCTTGGCCTCCTGAATGCTGGGATTAAAGGCGTGCACCATCACACCCGGCCAAGACTCCCCCTATTCTTGTATGCCTTCTTTGACGTGCAACCCACTCAGCTTCCCACAGGCTGTCTACATTGGCCCACAGGCCTGCTCTGCTTGCAGAGAGAAGAATCAACTTCCATTCACTTTTGCGTCTCTGAGGCCCTTGATGACTGAGGTAGAGCCCTTGGTGTGCTGGAAAGAGCGCAGACCACAGCGCTAAACCTAGACCCTGAATCAGCAGTTCAAGACCCACAGTCCCCCCCCTCCAGCCTGTCTCCAACATGGTGGTGCGGTGTGAGGGTCACAGTTGCAGGTGGAAAGCACCCAGCCAGGGCCAGTGAGGACAGAGCAGCCATATGAGTGATGCATCTGGGGAGCCCCCATGTGGCTCCTCTCCACACACCTGCCTCCTCCCTCAAAACCAGGCTGAAGACTCCTGAGAGGCTCTCAGCTTCCAATGCCACCCCTTCCGGAGTGTGTGCATGGGGGTGTGCTTTCAGCCCCCCAGCATAGCTTGGCATTCAATCCTCCTGCAAATTCCTCATTGCGTTTTCCAAGGCATCGACTGTGTTTGTGTGTGTGTGTGTGTGTGTGTGTGTGTGTGTGTGTGTGTGCACTTACACACACATGCAAATGTCTGTTAAACAGCAATCCACGTGGCTCCTGAACCCCACTCAGACTGCCTTCTGTGGGTGACGTGGTACACCCATGCTTCTGAAGATGACCCTCCTAGGGAGGGTTTGGGGTATGGCTCTGGCTGGATGGAGATCAGCCTGGGGTCATGGTCACTCTGGCGTCACAGTCTCACCTCCTGATTTCCAGGGTCAGCAGCCCGTAGTTGTTGGTGACTCGGTACTTGCCGGCTGGGAAGAGGCGGGGATCAATCCGCACATCGTTCTTGTACCTACGGGGACAAGGTAGCTGTGGCAGGCAGTGTCTGAGAGGGAGGGGTGCACAGCTTTCAAACCTGGATTCCAGCCTCAGCTCTGCAGCTCCCTGGCCTGCACCCTCCTGGGAGGAGTGGGCTGACCTGCTATCGCTGCTGTGACCAGGAGGTGGTTAAGGCACGAGGTCTTCCCTGGCAGATTCGTCCCTACTCTAGGGCAGTTTCCTGGGACATCCTCAGGGCATCCCAGAGACCAGACCGTCTCTCTGAAAGGCCCTACAAGGAAGCACCTTGCCAAAAAAATTTATTTATTTATTTTTGGTTTCTCGAGGTAGGGTCTCGCTCTAGTCCAGGCTGACCTGGAATTCACTCTGTAGTCTTAGGCTGGCCTCAAACTCACGGCAATCCTCCTACCTCTGCCTCCCGAGTGCTGGGATTAAAGGCGTGCGCCACCACGCCCGGCTTCCCATGCTGGTTTTGAATTTAGATTTTCCTACCTCAGCCTTCTGAGTACTGTGGTTACAGGCAAGTGCCGCCAGACCCAGGCTTGCTGTTAGCTAGCTTTCATTCAAATCACTGGAGGAACCTTCAAACATCTCCATGTGGGGCTGGGGTGCAGCTCAGTGCTAGAGACCCCAGGTTGGACCCACAGCACCCACACCTCCTCCCTAGTGTTAGAACACGTCTTGGGGAATTTGCACTGGGAACTGACCAGTGCTCTCCCATAGACACCTCACCTATTTGTTTTTCTTTTTCCTCTTTTTTTATTTTTCAAGGTAGGGGCTCGCTCTAGCCCAAGGTGACCTGGAATCCACTATGTAGTCTCAGGGTGGCCTTGAACTCAGTCTAGTGCTGGGCTCATCCTGGACTCTGGGCAGAACTGTCTGTGGCTGGTGCCATCTACATCCTGACCCAAGAAAGGCAAACAAACTCCCAGCTTATTTACACCCCTCAAAGACAAAACAAAGCCATTCCATACTCAGGTTCAATCTCAGACTCATGAATTCGGCATCACTTTTTTTTGTGTTACTCCTCGTGCATGCTGGGTAAATGTCGGAATGTTGAGGCACATCCCAGCTCATCCTTGGTATTTTTCAATATCCCGTCCTTGTTCCCATTGGACTCTGGGGCTTCGTTCTTACTAATGTGTGGACTAGACCAAGAGATGCCTTTGGGTCTGGAGGAGTGTCGGGGAGAGCTTGGAGGCCTGGGTTCTTGACGCTGCTTGCTGTGTGACCTTGGGCAAGTCTGTCCCTGTCTCTGGGCCTCTGCATGAATGGACAGTCTCAGGGGTGAAGGTAGGAATCCCTCTCCCTGCTCCAGTGCTCCAGTGCTGACATTGAAAAGGAGGGTGGCCCTGTTGCCAAGAGAGGGCACCCCTGCCTCAGGATGCTATCTTCTTTGAACCTAATGAACCCTCCACTGGCTGCCCTGTTTGTTTCTATGGTCACCAAACAGAGGCACACCCACTGTCCTCAGGCTGTCCCCACTTAGGAAATGGGCCCAATTAAGTCTCCTGTAGGGAGGGCGATGCCTAATCTGAGCACACAGTCTATCTTCCCTAGGCCTGGGGGCCAATGCCAGGCCCCAGCCTACACCTGTCAGGAACATTCCAGCACCTTAGGCCAGCCAGGCTTTGCCTTCTCAAATGCAACAGCTGCAGCTCTGGGCACAACATGCATGGCTCAGCCTGCAGCTTCACACTGCCCTGTCTAAAACCTCAGAGAGGCCTTGTAAGAGACACTAATTATTCACCCGAATCTTGTATCTACTATAGCCTAGGCTGGGCTTAAACTTGTCATTCTCCTGCCCCAGCCCTACACCCAGGAAGTGCTCAGCACTTGCTGAATGAATAGACTCCCCTGACAAGGCTGGGTCTTTCTCCTGAGTGGGGGCTCAGGCGTGGACAGAACCTCTAGAGGCTCATCCTAGGGTCACTTGGCTAGATGGAGGAGGGTGGAGAACCAATCCACAGAACTAGGAGGCCCTAGGATCCACCTGAGTCACTGGGGTTCAATGTTCGCCCCTTGGCACCCACCCTTTAAGAACAGCTTGTCTCTATGGTGCTGACCTTGTTGGCAAGAGTGGAATCCAGTCCCTCTCCTGATGGCTCCCATGGAATGCCTGGGTGCCAGGATGGGCGGGGCTTGGCTGCAGGTGGGATACTTAGCCTTCACTTGCACGTGGGACTGCCCTGGTCCCCACAGCACCCTGATGCCAACATCCTGTCAGCACACTTCTGTGAGGAAGTACCAGCTGAAACTGACCAGCCCCAAGGCTGCTCTCTGGAGACTGTGCCTGGCCTGAGTGCCTCCATCCCGACTCCTTCCTGGGCACTGTGGGCTTTAGGGAAATGGATGGCATACCGATCCATCCGGGAAGGTGCAAGAGCTCAGAGGCAGGGGTCCTGGCTCACAGTGGCTGTGTGACCGCAGACAAGTCACACAATCTCTCTGAGCCTTGAAGTAGGGGTACGAGGCAGTCTGGCCCATCACCAGTGGCCCCGAGACTCCAGTGGGAGAAGAGTGAGCAAAATGATGTCTTTCCTTCTGTGTTATTTGTGTGTTTGGCTTCTTGCCCCTTCTTGGGCCACAGGCTGTCCACCCCTTAATACCCAGTCCCTACGCCACCTCCTCTGAGAAGCCTTCCTGGGTTCTCCAGGCTGAGTCAGTGATTTCTTCTCCTTTTCTTCTTTGATCTCCAATATGACCCCTGAATGTACTGCTCTGTGTCTGGGGTTCTCCCTAGGCTGAACATTCCTTGAGGGTGAATGATGTCTGACGCCAAGTCAGTGCCTGAGGTGGTCACACTCTTAGTAAGTACAGTTGATTCTCTCTTCCATGTCCCCCAGGGTGCCTGGCAAATGGGCCTTAGGCCCGAGGGAGCGCAGTAAACAGTGACTTCACTGGGAGGTGGCCATGCTCACACCTCCTACCTCTACCACCTTGTTCAGGGGTCTTTCCACCTAGAAGGCCAGCATCTGGGGTTCACTATGGTTATGTTTCCAGAACTACAGTCTCCTGTCTTTCCAACTCTTTCCTTTGTGTGTGTGTGTGTGTGTGTGTGTGTGTGTGTGTGTGTGTGTGTGTGTGTGTGTGTGTGTGTAGGGCAAATGGCAACTTCAGGTGTGGACCCTTCCCTCAGACACAGTCCATCTTTTTTTTTGAGGGTCTCTTACTGGTCTGCAATTCTCCTAATTAGTCTAGACTGGCTTCCCAGTAAGCCTCAGGGGTCTGCCCGTCTCGGCCCATCCAGCACCTGCCACCACTTTATTGTGCAGTTCTAGAGATGGAACTCAGGCCCTCATGTTTGCAAGGCAAGCACTTTGCTTACTGTCATCTCTCCAGCCCTCTTTGCCTTTTAAAACATTGCTTATTTATTTATTTGTGTGTGTGTGTGTGTGTGTGTGTGTGTGTGTGTGAACACACACATGCCGGAGCCTCTTGCTGCTGCACACAGACTTTTACATGGGTGTTGGTAAATTGCACCCAGGCTGGCAGGCTTTGCAAACAAGCAGGCGTGCACGCCCTTAACCACTGAGCCATCTCCCAAGTCCTGTTTTTGTTTTGTTTACTACGGAATCTCTTACTATGTTGGTGGTCCTCCTGTCTCGGTCTCCTGGGTGCCGGGATCATAAGCATGTGCCATCATGCCCAAATCCCAGCTCTTTGCAAATTCTAGGGCACCCACGTTATGGCTTTAAATCTTGATCACCTGAGAGCTGAGTTAGAGAGGAAGCAAGGCCTGCACCACAGGTTCCCCTGCCCTCCCACTTCCTTTCCAGAGGCCTTCTGTCAGGGCCCAGGAGCAGCTGCTTTCTCAGGCTTCCAGAATCAGATTTTACAAGGGCTAATTATCCTGGGGTCCTGTCTTTAGGCCCTAAATGGGGAGGTGGCTAAGAATAACCCAGAACCACAGCTCCCCATGCAGCTGTTGTTCTCCGTGTGGGGGGTGGGCAGCGCTCAGGGTCTGTGGACTACGGCCTTTCCAGGCAGAGGAATTTCTTGGGTGGGGGGATGTGGGGGTGCAAGGGACTTACAAGCTAAGCATGGAGGCAGGTTGAACCCCAGCTGCTTACCAGGTGACCTGGAATGGAGCCGAGCCTTGGACTGTGCAGGTCAGCAGGACTGTGGTGTGCTCCCAGACAGCGTGCGAGCGAAGTGGGATCCAGAACCAGGGTCCACGGCCAGAACACAGCTCAATCAGCTCCTTGCCCACTCGGACCTTCTCCTCTGTCTGGATGGGGAAGGGCGAGCTTGACTCCTAGGAGCTGGGGACACCTTCTCCCCATCGTTGCCTGCACCTTCGCCTCAACAGACACACCCAGACTTTGGCTGAGCCCTCTGTCCCAACCAACCGACAGGCAATGTGGACCAGCGGGCAGGACACTGGCTGTGGAGCCAACCGGCCTGGTGTCAAAGCTTGGCTCTGCCCTTACTAGCTGTGAAACCACAGACAGGGGCTCAGTCTCTTTGCCTATAAAATGGGGATAACATTTGCTCACCTTCCGTAGGCTTGTAATGAAGATTAAGTGACTTAATATGTGAGAAACAAGGGAAACATGAAAAAAAAACAAAAAAACCATGAAATGTGACCAGTCAGGGACGTGAGATCAGTTCCCTCACAGTTGTCAGAAATAGTATTATAGCCAGGTGTGGTGGTGCATGCCTTTAATCCCAGCACTTGGGAGGCAGAGGTGGGAGGATCTCTGTGAGTTCGAGGCCAGCCTAAGACTACAGAGTGAATTCCAGGTCAGCCTGGGCTACAGAGAGACCCTACCTCAAAAAAACGAAAAAAAGAAAAAAGAAAGAAAGAAATAGTATTTAAAAAATTTAATTAATTTATTTCCAAGGTGGAGTGGAGAATGGGCACACCAGGGCTTCCAGTCACTGCAAACAAACTCCAGATGCAGGTGTCACTTTGTGCATCTGGCTTTTATGTGGGTCTTGGGGAATCGAACCCAGGTTATTAGGTTTTGCAGGCAAGTGCCTTAACCACTGGGACATCTCTCCAGCCCAGGAATAGTATTTTTTAAAGAGTTTTCTATGCACTGGGAAGTTAGCTCTATGAACCCAAGCACATTTAGTTCCCACCTCAGCACAGAGCTGCTATAACACCTGAGCCCCAGGTGAGAGACAGGCTCATGAATTGCCTGTTCCCTTCCCAGGTCACACACCCAAGGGCGGAGGCATCAGTACTGAAACCCAGCAGGGCTCTTTTCTGGAAGCCTCTTGAGAAGGGACAAAGCAAGGCCGGGGGTCCCTCAGCTCCTCACCCTTTGTCGCAGGGCCTTCCAGTCACGTCTCTGTCGCAGCAGCCGCTGGGTCTGCAGGAAGGCCACCTCGATCCTCTCCCTGTCATTGCCGAAGCCCACCCACTTCTGCCCACGCTCCTCTAGCTCCACGGAGGAGGTCTGGTTCCTCAGCTGGGCTTCCCTGCAGCGACAGAGGTCGCTGAGGCTCAGACAGGGTCCACGAAACCTGGGGCAGCTGGCCAGTCCCACCCCCCACCTGATAGATCAGTGGCCATCATGTTTTAAGGACAGGCACAACTCTGTACCCTCTCCTGCCTGCGGACACCTTGAAAGGGCCCTGCTTACAGCTGGAGTTTAATAATTGTACGGCCATCCACAGAGGGTTGGAGGCTCCTCCATAGACCATTGTTGGCTTGTTGTCATTGCTGCCAAGTGGACAGGGGTTCACCTCCCCATTCCAAGGGCACTTGATCCAGGTCAGCAGGACCGGGTCCCAGGCCTCCTAGCCCAGGGTCCTGCCCAAGGGCTAGATCTGAAGAGCTGTGAAGAGGTGTTTCTATGGGAGACCAGCTCTGTCTCCCACTCCCAGACTCTCCCTTGCCTCTGAAGCCTGTGGGTGGTAAGGATGAACCCTTCTGAGGGCTCCTCCCTGCTGCAGAAGGACCCTCCAAGTGCTGGTGGTATGAAGGCTTAGTGGGCCTGGCTTGCACTGCGCTCAGCCTCTTTCCTCCATGTGGAACTTGGGGTAGTGCCAATGGGAGAGGTAGTAGGTGGGGAAGGGATGGGACAGGACAGCCCCTCCTCAAGCAGGGATCTTAGGATGGTCATGTGACTCACCAGGACATCTCTGAAGTAGTTGTCAGGGCCAGAGCCGCGGCCAGGGCATGGTCTTCAGCACTGAACTGATATTCTTCCTCACTACATCGGGAGAAGGGGTGGTCACAACTCCTGCGGGACTGGCTGGGGGCTCCTGCAGCTAGGGCTTCACCTTAGGGTGCTATCAGGCAGGGGCGAGCTTCCTTCTAAGAGCCTCCCTCCTCAGGCTGAGGTCTCAGAGAACAGGTTTGTGGTGTCCACCCCAGATAGGCTCCCAGGGATAGGGCCATGCACCCTGTTAAGGTTTCAATATGAACTGTCCCCCAAAGGACTCATGTGTTGAAGACGTGGTCCCCAGTTGGTAGAGTTAACTGTGAAGTGACCATGAGGGCTGTATCTTGTCAATGGGAGAGTCTCTTGGGAAATTCATAAGCTGATGGCATTATTGGGGGGCAGTGGAAACAGAGAGGTGCCGCCTGGTTAGAGGAAGTAGGTCATGGGTGGGGAAGTGTTCCCATCAGACTGGGGCCTCCAGAAGGAAGAGCTATGCCTCTTCTCTCAGACAGGTCTCTGGAGGGCTGTGCGAGGTCACTGCATCTGCACTGGCTCTCAGATGCCAGGGCTATGCTTCTTTCCTTAGATTGGAGCCTCTGGGAGGCTATGGCCGGATGGGGACAGAGAGCTCCCACCTGCTGCGGAAGGTCCTCCTCTGCACAGAGGAGCCCATGCGCAGGCTGTGCTGCCGTTCCTCCTTCTGCTCCTCCTCCTGCAGGTGCTCCACTCTGTGCACCTGCACGGCTTGGGGGGACTGGGGCTCCCCCCCACTTCCAGGGCTGTGGGGCAAAGTCATGGCTACCAGAGCTACAACCTGCTAAAGAAAAAGAGACACAGTCATCCCACGGGACATCTACGGGTCCCTTCCCGCGTGCTCTGCAGGGTCCACAGCCAGGAGCATGGTGGGCAGAGGCAGAGAGGCCTGGGAAGAAGAAAGGCCTGGGCATGGTGCAGAGGCCCAGTGATGAGTGCTGAGTCTGGCTTCTCCACTGTCCATGGACTCAGGCAGGTGGGTGAGCAGAGTTCCTGCTGTGGAGCAGGGCCCGGGCTCCCATTGCCTTCTCTGAGCCTCCACTTCCCAGACTGCCATCCACTGCCTGGGTTTAGGTCTCAGAAATGGACAGGTAACTTCTCCTTGTGTGTAGGCCACTCTTGTCCCACCCCTGAGCAGTTGCATCTGCTGGAGTCCTCCTCTGGAGAGGCCCTCCACTCCTGATGGGCTAGCTCACACCATGCTTCCTAGCCCCACCGGAGAAGGTGTGATGGGTACTGTGGAGATTGGGGTCAGCAACATGGTATGATCCTAGCTCCTCATTCCAGCTTATTAGTATGACCTTAGATTCTGTGACTTGGTTTCTTTATCTGTAAAATGGGTCTGTCACATTCCCAAGATGGCCTTCAAAGTTAGTCGAATGCC
Source organism: Zapus hudsonius (assembly GCA_004024765.1). Taxonomy (NCBI): domain Eukaryota; kingdom Metazoa; phylum Chordata; class Mammalia; order Rodentia; family Dipodidae; genus Zapus; species Zapus hudsonius. The sequence continues at coordinate 28,546 of PVHP010007532.1, forward strand.
TTGCGTTTAGTGAACTCCCCTCAAGTGTCAGTCACTAACACCCTCTTCCTCAGCGCTCTTGCTAAAATAGGATAGGTTAAGTATGAGGACTTGAATTCGAATCTCCGACATTCATGGAAATGTGACAGCTCACCTGTAATTCCAGCACTTTGGAGGTAGAAACAGGGAATCCCCAGGACAAGCCGGCTGAATTAGTGAGAACTTGTGTCAAATGAGATGGAGAACTCTTGAGGAAGACACTCAACATTTACCTCAGGCCTCTACCCACGTGCACACTCTTCCATATACACCATGCACACACACACACACACACACAAAACACACGCATACATAAGCTAAATAAATAACATCAATATAACAGGCTACCTAGAACTTTCCTCTGATCCCTTTGGTGCTTTAAAAAACATTTATTTATTTATTTGCAAGAAGAGAGAGAGAGAGAGAGAGAGAGAGAGAGAGAGAGAGAGAGAGAGAGAGAGAGAGAGAGAGAGAGAGAGAGAGAGAAAGAGAACGGGTACACCAAAGCCTCTTGCTGCTGTTAAAGAACTCCAGACATATGAGCCACTTTGTGCATCTGGTCTATGTGGATACTGGGGAATTGAATTTGGGCTACAGGCTTTGCAAGCAAGTGCCTTTAACCACTGAGCCATCTCCTCAGCCCCTTTAGTACTTTTTGTTTTGTTTTGAGGTAGGGTCTCGCTCTAGCCCAGGCTGACCTGGAATTCACTCTGTAGTCTCAGGGTGGCCTTGAACTCACAGCGATCCTCCTACCTCTGCCTCCCAAGTGCTGGGATTAAAGGCGTGTGCCACCACGACCGGCCCTTTGGTACTTTTCTCTGCACTCCATAATTTAGTTTCGATCCAGAAAACATTTCCTCTTATCACTTCATTATTTCATATCTGTACGAAATGTGTGACTCTTCCACAAGATAGTAAGAGAATTAAAACTAACAACCCTGAAGGCTTACTGGGTGCCAGGCCTCGGGGAAGTAGCCGACATTGCCCGTGGCACCCTGTCCTCCAGCACGCAAGGGTTTCTCTGGGTACCACTGTAGGTTAGAGCGAGGCTCTGTGCCCTCCTGGGACACTGGCCCTGAGCCCCAGCAATCAGGACTAACGTGTTCTGACGTCGGTCCTGGCTCCCTTTCCTGACGCTCTGTCTGTGTGCAGAGGCTTCTCGCTGGTGCTCGGCCCAGGTCTCCAGACCCCACCCTGGCAGTGAGTATTGGATGCTTTTTAAAGCACTGACTGATGTGTGGGATTAAACAGGGACAGGTTCTGGGCCTCCACCCCTTCCCCACAGGCCAAGCAGGCATGCTGGCCTGCCAGAGAGGGAGGGAGGGAGAGCAAAGCCCACAGAGGCCGAGTAGCTGTGCTGGGTGGGCCGGAGCAGACACATGGTGCCCAGTAGATCAGTACAGGTACAGGCTGGGACATGCTGTGACTCTCCAGCTCCCAGGAGGCCACAGTGACCTGGCCCTGGTTAATGGAGGTGACTCCTGCCCCACAGGGGTGGTGGGGCCTTGCTGTCCTGCCAAGCTTCCCAGTGCAAATCAAGGATTTGGGATTCCTGGGCTGCTCTCTTGTTCTGCCCAAGGATTGACCAAGCAGGGCTCAGTCAGCACGTTCCAACTCTATCGGACTTGCCAGCTCCCATCCCTGTCTGGGGCTGTTCTGGGCTGGCAAGAGTCCCCAAGGGGTCTCCAAAGTCCCCTCTGTTTTAGCTTTCATGTAAGGGAAGACTCATCCCAGAGACCCAGAACCACACAGAAGAGTGGGATGGGGCAGAGTGTTCTGGGGTTCCTCCTCATTTTCACTTGGGATGCTGCTTAAGCTTCAATCTCACATACCCCTTTCACAACACACACACACACACACACACACACACACACACACACACACACACACACACCATACATACACCAGAAACATATAGACACACTAAACATATACATCATAGACACCCACCCATCCACCATCCACCAGAGATGCCCATAAAACAAATCACACATATAGAGACGCCCTCTAGACAATCACACCCCAGACACATACACACAGGCGTGCACACACGTGGAAATCATTCCCAGGTGGAAAGCTGAAGTCTTTCTTGCTGGAGGGCTCCCTCCCGACCCTGGTCCCTGCATGTGACTCACAGAAGCAGCTGTGTCCACTTGGATGTCTCTGGGGAGAAGCTCCCAGAAAGCGAGAGGGTCCTTGCTTTCTTCCTGCCCTCAGCTCAGTGAGGACTAGGGGAAGAATGTGATCCTGGATGTGGCACCGTCTTAAATATAGCAGTGCTAAGACAGTGTGGTGACAATGGATGGAACTATGACGGGGTGGGGGCAGAGGGGAGGGCGGTCCTCTCCTGCCAGCGCTGCTGGGTAGCGGCAACAGGTGGGGAGGCCCCCGTCCCCTCCCTCTGCTCCTCCCCCAGCTCTCGCCTTCTGCCCAACTCCAACCCTCCCTGCCCACAGGGATGAGCAATGGTTTTCCTGGCTACAGGAGCTTGGTTTGCAATTTTGCCTCCAGTGCTGGGTCCCCTGGGCAATGGGTTCAGCTTCCCTGATCTTATTTGCCTTTTGAAAAACAGGGACATTGGGTTGGGGAGATGGTTCAGTGGTTAAAAGCTCTTGCTCGCAAAGCCTGCTGCCCCAGGATCAATTCCTCAGCACCCACGTGAAACCAGATGCAAAGTGGTACATGCATCTGTGATCCCAGTGGGATTACTGCGATGGGAGACCAAGGCAGGGCAACCTGAAGCTCAAAGCCCAGCTAGCCTGGCTTTCATTCACAGTGGCAAGAGACCCTGTCTCAAAGGAGGTGGAGCAAGATTGTCCTCTGACCTCCACATGTGTGCCCCACATACGCAGATACAAAAATAAATGAATAAATAATTTAAAGAAGAAACAAACAGGGAAGGGACACCTGGATAACATGGAGAAAATGGAGGGGTTCTGGTCTAAGCATGAACCTTTGGTGCTTATGAGCCATCCCTGGCTAAGGTAGAAACATGTGGCCTCCACCTCTGGTGCAATTAGCAGACTTGCCTTTGGTCACATGCACGGGGCCGGGTCGGGAGAAGTGTTAGGGAGCCATCACCCTGGATGCAGAGTGTGAGGAGGCCTGGGAACACAGCTCTAGCTCCAACTGAGACTGCATGGCATCTCCACTGGCCTCCGGGGACCACAGGTGGTCATTGCCATGGCCACTGGCTGCTGCCTTTTCTAGAGCCTCGGGGACTGCCTGCTGGAGAGAACGAGTGAGCACCAGTGAGCCCCCAGCCCCATTTTGAATCTCCACTCTATGTGAAAAGTCCTTCCTAAACTTCCCTGACTTAGTCTCTTTCTTCCCCAGGTCAGAATCAATGGCCGCTTTGGGGGAGAATGCTGGTGTGCCCGGCTCTATCATCTTTCTGGTGTTCTTGTTTTGAGACACGGAGTTGCTATGTGGCCTAGGCTGGACTTGAACTTGCAGCCTTTCTGCCTCAGCCTCCTCCTGAGTGCTGAGATTAGAATGTACAACCCTGCCCTCCCATCTCCTGTTGGCTCATTTGGGAATGAGCTTCTCAGGACTCTTATATTTACTTCGATGGCTAAATGTGAATCTGCGCATTTGGCAGAGGGTTGCACGCCCATCCAGCAGGGCACAACCCTATACACGGGCCCTGGCACCTCTGCCCTCGTCAGAGATTCAGGACCCCTCCATGTCTGACTGCTGGGAGTTCCCAATCCATCACACCCCTTCCTAGCTCTATGAACTTGGGCAAGTATCTAACCATTCAGTTTCTCTGTCTACTGGGAGGCAACGATGCCTGCGTCACAGTCTGACTGAGCTGGGTATGGTGGCACATATATGCACACACACATGTGCAACTAATAAATAAATCTAAAAAATAAAATAAAAACAAGTGGATGGATGATATCTCAGTCAGTTTGGGCTGCTATGACAAAATATCTTCCATTAGGTCATTTATAAGTGATAGGAATTTTTTTCTCTCAGTTCTGGAGATGAGAAAGTCCAAGGTCAAGGTGCTAGCTGAAGGCTGGCTTTCTCCTCATAGATGGTGCCTCTCGCTACATGTCTCTCATGTGATGGAGGAGCTGAAGTGGCTAGGACCCAGGTACCAACTTGTCTTGAGCTAGAGCCCTCCCTCGTGACCCAATCACCCCACAGAGGCCCCAGCTCTTAATACAATCGCACTGGGGACGAAGTGTTGTCTTATGACTTTTGGAGAACACCAATATCCAGATCATAGCGACCTGTCTTGAAGAACAGTCCCAAGACTCAAATGTGATCAAAGTGCAAAATGCCTGATTCAGCATCTCACTTATATTTCCTTCTTCTTTTTTATATTTTCTTTATTCATTTTCAAGCAGAGAGAGAGAGAGAGAGAGAGAGAGAGAGAGAGAGAGAGAGAGAGAGAGAGAGAGAGAGAGAGAGAGAGAGGCACCAGGGCCACCACCTTGTGGGTCTGGGGAATTGAACCAGGAGCCTTAGGCACTGGAGGCAAGTGCCTTAACGGCTGAGCCATCTCTCCAGCCCTATATTTCCTTCTTTCTCCCCTTTTATTCTCTTTTCTTTTTTGAAAAAAAATATTTTAATCGAGAGAGAGAGAGAGAGAGAGAGAGAGAGAGAGAGAGAGAGAGAGAGAGAGAATGAGCACACCAGGGCCTTTTCAGATCTGCTTTACATGGGTACCAGGGAATCTGACCCCGGGCCAGCAGGCTCTGCAAGCCAACCCTTTTAACCACCCAGGCATCTTCCTGGTCCTCCATCTCTTCCTTTTCTTTTTTGTAGACCTATGACCAAACCTAGGATCATGGGAGTCCTGTCTCCTGTATGAAGTACTGTCTTCACAATAAATTTTCCATTGACTAACCAAATTGTGGTGGCCAATGGCTCCGCCTGGTGGAGGAGAATTGCCTGGCTGGTACCTCTTGGCCTCCTGCCCAGTGTATGGGCATACTGCTTCAGCCTCTCTTTTAGGCTCTGCGATTCCCCTGGTACACACAGGTTAAAGCTGCCTCTTCCTCTTTAGAGTGTAAAGAAAGTGGACTCAACCAAGCAGCCAAGAGTGGGCAGTGGGCTGGGTTCTCAGAGCTCTGACCCCCAGCATAAGCCAAGGCTGGAAGGGAGCCGGGCATTCCCTCCTTACTTCCCTTCCTCTCTCCCTCCATATTTCTGGTCCTGTCTCTCTCTCTCTCACCATGCCTGCTTCAGCTCACTGTTTCTGTCTCACTGTCTGGAAGGCAGGGTGGAGACAACAGTGAGGACAAGCCTTGGTGGTGATATCAGGCCTCCTTGCTCAGGCTGACCTCTTAGACTTGGAAAGGACATAGGAGGACCCAGTGCTCTGAGAACCCGCAGCAGCTTGGCTCTAGTCTCATGAATAGGTAAAAACTCTGGCAGGTCCTGGAGTCTCCAGAGCTTGGAGTTTCAGGGTCAGGGATTCCAGGCACCCTTGGCCTTGCCATCCAGGGGGTGTGAGAGGGTCATCCTAGAGGTATGAGTTGAGGCTATGGATGGTGACACTGTCTTCTTTCATCTTGCTTGAGAGGAAGCCTCACAGATGTATGTATGTATGTATGTATGTATGTATGTATGTATGTATGTATGTATTCTTGGGGAGGGAGAGATTTTCTGTGCAAGAATGGGGACCTGTTCAATCCTCAACATATGTAAAAAAAGAATGAGCCCTAGACATGATCTGTTACCCCAGCACTGAGCGGGATAAAATGGGAGGATCCCCGGGGCTCTGGCCAGCCAGTCTAACTGAAAAAACGGTGAGTTCCACTTTCAATGAGAGACTCCGTCCCAGGGAAATAAGGCAGAAGTGTGTTAGGAGGACGTTTTCCTCTGGCCTCTGCATACATGCATATGGGGTATATGCATCTTCACATACAAGTGCACAAGCCACACACATGTACTGGGCATGGTGGTACATACCTGTAATCCCAGCTCTTAGGAGGCAGAGGCAGGAACATTGTTGTGAGTTCAAGGTCAATGCCTAGGCTAAGAAGCAAGACCCTGTCCCAAATAAACAAGCATATATATCTTTCCAGGAGCTATGTTTTAGGGTGATGATCTGTATTTTAGTAGCATCTGTTATGGTTTGAGTCTGAAATGTCATCCGTTAGGCTCACATAGTTGAGCACTTGGTCTCCAGCTGGTGGCACTATTTTGGGGCTAGCAGAACCTTTGGGACGTGAGGCTTAGCTAGCAGAAGTGGGTCGCTGAAGGTGGGTCTTGAAGGTTTTATCTGCTCTAGTTGGTGACTTGAACTCTCAGCTTCCTGATCCATCAGGACCTGAGGAGCTGCCGCCTTAAGGCCCCCTGATCCATGGAGTCGCTCCTGCCACCAGGCCTTACCTGCCATGATGGCTTGCTCCCCCTGAAACTGTGAGCCAAAGGAATCCCCCAGCCCAGGCTGACTTCAAACTGAGTAATTGAGGATGACCTTGAAATTCTGATCCTTCCACCTCCACCACCCAAGCGTTGGGTGGGATTACAGGCTGGTTTATGTGGTGGTGGTGGTAGGAGGTTTTAGGCATGTTAGGCAAGCATTTTATCAAATGGGTTACATTCCCAAGTTTTAAAAAATTAATCAAAAATCTTTATTTATTGCAAAGGGAGAGAGAGAGAATGGGCAAACTTCAGATGCATGAACCATTTTGTGCTTCTGGCTTTATGTGGGGACTGGGGAATTGAATCAGGGACCTTAGTCTTTATAAGCAAGTGCCTTTAGCTACTGAGCCATCCCTCCAGCCTCTTTCCTAAGTTTTGAGAGGAGGACAACTCTCTTCTCTGAGCTTCATTTTCTTCTTTTGAAAATAATCACTGATCAGGGAAGGATGGTCAGTGTCCTGGTTAATCTTGACTATTTATTGGCTGGGATTTAGAATCACCATGGAAATAAACATCTGAACATGTCTGTGAGGGAGTTTCCAGATTAGGGTAATTGAGGAAGGAAGACCCACTGTGAATGTGGGTGGCTGGGGTCCTGTAGGAAGGTGACACTGTGGAGACTTGCCTTTCTCTGGGGGCCGGGCAGAACAGGGCTATAGACCTTTCTGCTCATGTGGTCACAGCATAGGACCCTCAGGACTGCCAAGCCCATTGCCTTCTAGACGGCTCCGGCCCATCTACAGGCCTGGGCTGCTTGGGTGCCTAGAGATCTCAAGTGGGCATGAGGCTTGGTTCTTTTCTGTTCCACGTGCATGTGGGTGAATGTGTGTGGGCATGCATGTGTGCACATGTGTGCGGAAACCATGAGTTCACATCAGTGTTTTCTCTCACTCCCCACCTTATTTAAATTTAAATTTTTTTCTTTTTTCTTCGTGGTAGGATCTCATAGCTCAAGCTGACTTGGAACTCACTCTGTAGCCCAGACTGGCCTCAAACTCACAGTGATTCTCCTACCTCAGTCTCCTGAGTGCTGGGAATAAAGGCATGCACCACCACACCTTATTTTACTTTAATTATTTTGATTTATGCATTCGTGTATGTACGTGAGTCTGTTTGTGTTCATGTATGTGCATGTGGGTTCGTCCTTGCCAGTCCACTTCATCTGAGGCTGGTCTTTCTCCCTCTCCCTTTGCTTGTCGCTTATGCTGTGCCCACTGAGAGCTTCACAGAAGTTCTCCTGTCTCTACCTCTGATTTTGCCTTCACAGTGCTGGGATCACCGAAGCTCACCATGGCTTTTTACATGGCGTCTGAGGATGGAACCTGGGCATTCGGGGTCGAGCCACAGATGCTGACCATTGCCCACCTCCCAAGACCTCTCTACCTAATTTTTTGAGACAGGCTTTCTCTCTCTCTCTCTCTCTCTCTCTCTCTCTCTCTCTCTCTCTCTCTCTCTCTCTATTATTTATTTAGGAGAGAGAGAGAAATGGCATTCTAGGACCTCTTGCTACTGTAAATGAACCCCAGACACCTGTACCACATCTGGCTTTAATGGGTGCTGGGAAACTAAACCCAGGCCTGCAGGCTTTGTAAGCAAGTGTTTTTAACCATGGAGCAATCTTCTGAGTCCAAGAGACAGGGTCTCTCATTGAACCTTTAACTCTCAGGGATCCTCCTGTCTGCATTCCCCCCCCCCCCAGTGTAGGAATTGAAGGCATGTACCACCACACCCCGGCTTTAATGTAGATGCTGGAGATCTGAACTCAGGTCTTCATGCTTGTGTGGTGAGCATTTTACTCAGAACCACCTCCCCAGCCTGAGGCCTGGTTCTTGCCCCCCGCCCCCCAGGCTGCAGGCTGTCTCCTGAGATATTCTGGCTTCCCCTGCATGTTCGGAATGATTGCCACCCCACATAGTCCTGTGATCTGAAGAGATGTTTATTGCCTTCATAAAACCCCTCTGCAGCGGATCCCACTGACTTGTTGGGAAGAGTCCAGCTGCCAACAGCTTTTCACTGATAAACACTGTGAAGACAGCTAACCTTTGGCCAGAGATATGGAGTCAATGGCCCTGGAGAGATGTTAAATATTAATGCCACACAGATAAGAGCCTCACCTGTCCCAGCAAGGGGGACAGTGGGGAAGGGAAGGGGAATCCTGGATGCACTCCATGAGGGTGACAGGGGGCACCTGTCTCTCAGGGATTCACTGGGGGATCTCCTTTCCCTATGCCCTGTCAGCCTTGGCATCTAAGATTCCCAACGGGTGTGGAGAGTGTCTTTTCTTTAGGATGGCAGGCCTTCGACTGGAATGTCAGTTATGTCACAGCCTCCACAGAAGGACCTGGGGAGAGACCTTTACCCTCCCGGGGCCCAAGTTTCCTCCTAAGTAAGGACCACTTGAGATGAGTCATGTAAGGAGTGGCACTTGTGGTGGCCCAGAGCAAAGGTGCTTTCCCTTCTTGGACACAGGCACAGGGCCAAGGGGACAGTGCAGGGAGAGGCTCTGCATTATGGCTGTGATATTATGAGTCAGGCCCGACGAGTCCTGGATTCCCTCTGCATGAAGAAGGCCCTTTGAAATGGTCACTTCCCAGACAGCTTCCAGACCTGCAACTTCAAGGCGGTCTTTGGCAAGGTCTCTGGGCCTTATTTCCAGAAAGCTCTGTAGTGCCTCCCTTTTTCTGCCCTATACAATCCAGCCCTTGCCAGGCAGGCTGTGAGGAAATACCCACGTGCCTGAGGCCAACTGGAATGGAGGGAATCACTCTTTCCTTGTGTTGGCAGATTTTTTGAACATCACATCAGGAAGTGGTGATCATGTATTGGGCCCTGCCTGTGTGTCAGGCAAGATTAATAGCTCTGCAGACATGAATTTCACTCTCAGCACAACCCAAAGGCAGGTGTGATTGTGCCTATTTCACAAATGAAGACACTGAGGGCTGAGTCGAGTTTCATCTGCTTGTAGTCTCACAGACGTTAAGGGAGAGGCTGGAATTGGAACTCAGATGGGCTGAGTTCAAGGCTATTTCCCAGGTCAATGAAGTACTTACTCCCTTTGTTTGCTCTATCCTCACGTTCCTTTCAAAACCCTTTCTCTGAGGTCTTTGACTCCCTGCCTGAAGAAACCGCCCAATGGGGAGCAAAGCTGGACTCTAGGCAGGAAGTCGGCCTCATGAAATCTTGCCACCATGCTGTCTCTGACCTGGACAATTAATTGCAAGCCTGCCAGACCAGGTTCCTTCGGAGAAGACAGATATCTCACTCTTAGTTGGACTAGATTGGCTGGCCGGGAAGGGAGTGAAAAGAGACAGGCTTCTCACCCCATGAGTTCTGAGCCCAAGATTCTAGGAGATGGGACCCTGGATCTCGGGGAGGTTGATCTGAAGAATCTCTCTGCACCCCGTCTGCCCTGCCTGCGGGGCTCTGGCACAGGCCGTTTGCACACACTGCCCACCCAGAGCTGCTCCGCTGTGTCCTCATCATACAACTCTGTTCCCACCTGAGGCCTATGTCCTTCTTTGGTGCTCTCCTGGGCCTGGGGCTCGGGGGCTGTGAGGCTGTCCACTGGATGGGACAGGGGGAAGCCCAGACCTGCTCCATTCCCCTCAGGACTCCCACTGCACGGTCAGGGCCAGGCCTTTGAAAAACGAGTCCAGCTCGGTGGCCTGCTGGAGCTCTGACCTCCCAGAGCCTGGGCATGATGCCTCGGCCTCAGACACTGGGCCCTCGTCCTTGGGACATACAAGAGAGTCCAGCAGGCCCCAGGGACTTGGCCCTTGGTCCGATGGGGAACTAGAAAGGGAAGGAGTGTGCAAGGGGAGGGAGACAGGGTGGCCCTCGATCTGAACAGAGGAAAGGAGAGAGAGCGGGCCTTTCAGGTACTGCGGTGTCCCTGGGTCCCCACTGTGTATGGTATTCAGGTCAGGCCCTCTGACCTTATGAAGTCCCAGAGGCAGATGGAGTGAGTTTGCTTTTGGGGTTCCCTCCACAGCCAACGAGACTCCCTGCAAAGAAAGTTCATCTGTGAGATGGCTTCCAGTTGGCACCTCTTTCTGGTGCTGATCTTTTGGCCTAAGTTGTTTGGGACTAGAGAAGGTCTCAGGACCAGAGTCTTTGCCAGAACCTTCCATGAACACTCCATAGGAAGCAGGCCAGCTGTCCAGAGCAGTCTGCGGGGCATAGGAAGGCTGGGACTTCGCCACCGGCTGTGGAGTGTAGAATGGGGCACTGGCTTCTGGGGCTACCTGAGGTGCGTAGGATGGGGGTGTGACCTCAGGGGCAGCCTTTGGGATGTAGGACTGTGGAGACAATGTTTGCTGAGGTGACCTATTGGTGGGCTGGAGGATGGAGATGTCTGGCTGGTCTAAGTAGTTGATCTCAGGAAGACTGTGCTGCTGGGTGGCTCTAGGGGGATCCTTGTGCCCAGAAACCATGACTTGGGAGTAGTGGACAGGCTGGGCCAGATTGCTGGGGCCACTGAGGTCCAAGACAGGGATCAACACGTGCTCCTGGATGAAACGCAGAGGTTGGAAGGTCAGCACTCGCTGGACATTCTGTGGAGACAAGAATCCACCCTTGGGATATGTTCTAAATTTTGGGAGATGGATGGATAGGCCCTATACAGGAAGGGAGGCAGGAGGGATAGAGATCTTGGGGGTCCACCCATTCAGGATTCACCCCACCTCCTTGAGATTCCTCCAAATGCTTAGCCTCTAAAGAGGAATGTGGCTTTCTGCCCTTGGCTCTGGGTTATATCAGGTTATCAATTTAGGCTCTGTTTGCTCTGGATGATGGATAACCCAGGAAGTTGATGGCCCAGATGTGGGGCTGCCTTGAGGTGTGGGCCATACTGACATTTGGCTCATGGGGTCTGAGAGTCTGCTATAGGAGATGAGATGCTATCTTGTTTGTCAACTTGACAGAACCTAGAGTGACCTGTGAGGGGTTATCTTAACTAGGTTAATTAAGATGATTCGATAAGTTAAGATCTTCTTTAACTGTGGGCAGCACCACTCCCTGGGCTGGGGTCCTGGACCGTGCAAAGGAAAGAGCTGGCTGAGCAGCAGCTGTCATCCCTCTGCTTCCTCCCTGTGCCCAGGTGACCAGCTGCCTGGAGTCCCTGCCGCCAGGCCTTCACCTCCATGATGGACTGCACCCTGAATTGGGAGCTGAAATAAACCCTTGCGATTTTTGTCAGGTACTATGAGAAGTAACAAACTGGGTGGGAAAGGATGGGAGAGCCGAGGAGGACAGGAGAGGTGACAGACAATGACCAGCAAAAATGGTGATGGGCACCGCGTAGAGTAGGGCTCAGCTGCAACTGAGAGGCTATTACTTTTATATTCTCCTGTAGCCCAGGCTGGCCTCCACTTCCCTATATAGCCAAAGATGATCTTGAACTTCTGAACCTCCTGTCTTCGTCTATGTCCTGAGTGGGGCTATTCTTTCTTTCTTTTCTTTCTTTTTTTTTTGAAACAGTTATCTCATTAAGTAGCCCAATCTGGCTTGGAACTGCCAATCTCATCAGCCATTATCAGTCTCTCTCATGCTGGGATAATAGGCAGGAACCATCAGAGCCAGTGTTGGCTGCCCATTCAGCCAGGCACAGGTTCAGGACCCCACTGCTCTGCCCCCTTGCTGTTCCCAGGTCCTGTGTTTCCACCTGGCCATGGTCACTTTCCAGCCATGGGTCTCTCCCGTTCCATCCCACTACCCTGCCAGCCCATCTTGCTCGACCTCAGGCTGGATCAGAATGCCATCTGCCCTGTGGGTGGATCCCTGTGCTTCTCAGGATCTGCCCTGCCCCTTGGAGCTTGGAGGCCTCCTCTGGACACCTCCCCCTGGCCCCAGGTGGGGGACTCACCAGGGAGTTGGGAGGCACAGGCAGCTTGGTGACATATCTGTAGCTCAGGTAGCAGAACACAGCAACCAGGAAACCCATGGAGAAAAACAGAACAGCGCCGGAGAAGGAGTAGGCCCATGTTCGGTCTAGAGAGGAGGGCAGGAGAGGGATGTGTGAGGCTGGGCCCCTCTTGGGCTTTATCCCAAGAGACATCACTGTAACCCTCGTAGGCCAGGGGCAGGTCTTCACTACCCTCAAATGTGAGATGCAAGGGCTGGGGATGTGGCTCAGTTGGTAGAGATCTTGCCTAGCATGCCCAAAGCCCTGGGTTCAATCCCCAGCACTGCATGAACAGGGTATAATCCCAGTAGTTGGTAAGTGGAGGCAGGACGATCAGAAGTTCAAGGTCATTTGTTACACAATGAATTTGAGGTTAGCCTGGGATATATGAGACCCTGTCTTAAAATATAGAAATATAATATACATATTTCCCTGCACCTAATATATATATTAGGTGCTTCCTCACTGTGCTGTGAGCCCATATATATATGGGCTGCAAAAGTAACTCCCCCAGGCCCCCAGCTGTCCTGGCTCCACCCCACATGACCATGTGGCTAGCTCATTCAAGTTCTATAGCCACCTGCTGGTCACCCTTTGATTTGGGGTCTGCACACCAGCTATGCCTGATGAGGCAGGATATAGGCTTGGGCCAGAGCCTGGGGATTCAAAATGTGGTCAAGAAGAGGCCATGAGTCCAAATGGACCTGTCTCCTGTGATTTTGTGACCTTGTGGGGAGGGCATGGTAGAGGAGAGCTTCTTTAGGGACAGTGAGTCAGGCTGGCTTCTGCTTCCTGACCATGGACAAGTTATTTAACCTCTCTGAGCCAGAGTTCCTCCTCTGTAAAACTCAAGTGCAAGGCAAGCACTTTACTGACCGAGCTGTTTCCCCAACCCTGAATCCTGATGTTCCCATCTGCCCAGGGAAACAAGCCCTAATCAGAAGAGCAAATGCTTAAGCAGAGAACCTAGGTTATTATTATTTTTTTGTGTGTGTTTTCTATTGCTATAGATAGAATCCAGGGTTCTCTCTCTCTCTCTCTCTCTCTCTCTCTCTCTCTCTCTCTCTCTGTGTGTGTGTGTGTGTGTGTGTGTGTGTGTGTGTGTGTGTGTGTGAAGTGCTCTATCACTGAACTACGTCCTGAGACTTATACTTCCATATGATGGGGTAGAAGTTTTGCTCACAGATGGCTTAAAACTATTTGTACAATGACACATTAGTGAGAACATGGTCCCTGGAGGTGGGCCTCAGTTCACCCTTTACTACCTGTGTAACCTTAGGCAAGTTACTTAACCACTCTGATCCCCAGTCTCCCGCTCTGGGGCACCTGTCTCCTAGACAGGAGTGTGTATCATGGTGTGTTGCCCCTGGTCACCCTGAAGAAATACTTGTCACCATGGTGATTCTTTGTCTTTGAAGATAGTGAGGACCCTTTTATCTTGTCTGCTGTCCCCACCCTGCAGATGCCCTCGCCCTGTATATCACTTGGGTTAATATTAAGGTGAGCTTGTTTTGCCAAGGAGAAGACATTCAGGCGTTGGCTACAGGGTGGGGATTAAACATTTGCTATGCCAGCCCACCCACTAACTCAGTTATAGATAAACACAGATCTATCTTAATAAGACACCAATAACCTCCTTGGGTGTTCAGAGCACCACATAACATCACCTTGGTTACAGAGAGGGAGGAGCGAGGCTAAGCCGTGAACTTCAGAGTCCCACCTGCTCTGGCCTCAGCTGAACTTACCAGGCAGTGTCCTCACTGTACACCTGTAGGGTGTGCTCTCCTTGGACCAGGTTGGAACCAAAATTGTGATGCATCCAGAGTACTCTGTGTCAGGGGTCAGGCCATCAAATTCATATTCTCTCTGGGTCCCTTCAATGTGCTGAATTGGAGATAGAACCAAGAGTGATCACAAACACACACACACATGCACACATCACACACATGTACATATATACAACACACGTGCACACACGTATGTACTCAACGTGCATTTGTGCACACACACCAGCTCATACAAGCACACATATGCACAGACCCCTGGCCCAGATCATAAGAGAAACAGAAGATCCGAGTAACCCTCAACTTCCATTACCCACATGGTTTGCTTAGAGCTCTCCACCCACCGCCACCTGCAAATGCACCTGCTCTAGTCACCAAGCCAGGCCAGATGACAGGCCACACACCCAACCTTCATAATTATTAAAGGACCCAAATTAGATGGGATCACATGCTGAATTACATCAGAAATTAATAGTCATAAAATTTCAGTCTAACCTTAGCTATTTACCAAGAGCAGTTGTGCTAAAGGTTCTTCCTTCTCTAAGTGCTTCCTGACTACTGAACCAGGCCAGTATTCCCCTCCCTTCCCACCCCATGGCCTGTAGCATGGTCCCAGGCAGCCCCTTCACATCCTGGCTTCCAGATGAGAGAGAAGCATGGCATTTGGTCACTAACATTCGGGACCCAGGGGTGCAGCTGCAAACTTTTTTTGGGGGGGGGTTTGAGGTAGGGTCTCACTCTAGCCCAGGCTGACCTGGAATCCACTATGTAGTCTCAGGATGGCCTCAAACTCATAGTGATCCTCCTTCCTCTGCCTCCTGAGTGCTGGGATTAAAGGTGTGCCCCACCACGCCCGGCAGCTGCAGACTTTTCACTGAGTAGATTGGAAGGGGCCCTGATCAATCTTAATTGTTGTGGGTTAGCTTGAAAGCCACCTAGGAGATTAGAGAAACACATCTCTGGCTGTGCCTGTGAGCCCTTTCCACAGACAACAGGCTCCTCCTGAGGGCTCTGAGGTTACTAATGAATGGGTTCACTCCCTGATGGAGTCTGAATATGAAGGCATTCCTGGGAAGTGGTAAAGGGAGGAGGTGGGCCCCATGTGGAGGAAAAAGGTCACAAACCATGTGTCCTTCAGGCCTGACTCTTGCCCTAACCCCTTCCTGTATGGCCTCTCTCTGCTTCCTGGCTTCCACTGGATGTGAGCTGCTCTGTTCCATCTGTTCCTCTGAAACTGTGAACCAAAAGAAACCATTCCTCCTCCAGCTGTTTCTGCCAGCTGTTTGGCCTCTGTAGCAAGAAACTAACAGGTGCAAGGACCTGCACTTTGAACAAATACCAGAGGAGACTGACACCTGGGGCTCCGTGTGGCTTCATGCTCCAGCCAAATTGGTCAGCATTGCGTTTTCCAGAAAACACTCTAAACGTTCCTGCTTCTCTCCCATCATGGAGCAACAACACAGACCCATTGGGGCAGGAGGGTTCCCAACAGAACAGGCAGAAGCTTGTCTAGGCTATTAGTGACGTGACCTCTTTGCGCCTCTGGGAACTCGTCTCACAGAAGTGTGATAGAGCTGGAGTGAGGTACAGGCGTGCCTCAGAAGTGGCATTGGCACCCCAATGTTTTCTGAAAGTCTTTCACATCTTGCTGAGTTGACATCCTGCTCCACCTTGCAATATCCTCATATTTCTCTACCTATAGCTGTATAGATTTTAACTCCCTCCCCACCCACTAGACTGGAAGCCGAGCTCTAAACTACAGAGGAGGAAACAAATCCTCATTCAACCGAACAGTGGAGTTAATGACACACACTGGGGGAAATACCACATTTTTCTGAAGACAAAAAAAAAAAAGACATGATTTGCATATCACACGAAAGTTTATGGTCTTGCCTTCCATCTCTCATTAGCCGCTGGCTTAAGCTACTTCCTGTACACAGTTCCAGCAAATGGTGGAGAGACAGTATAAAGACTTGCAGGAAGAGAGACCAACGCTAGCATTTTCTAAAGTGAATACCTGAGGATGTGAACAGAGGCTATTCTCTAAGATATTGGAAAATATTAGACAATAATATAAAATAAAATAAAATAGAGCCAGTCATGGTGGTGCGTGCCTGTAAGTCCAGCATTCAGGAGGTTGAGGCAGGAGGATCAGTACAAGTTTAAGGCCAGCCTGGACCCTGTCTCAAAAAGGGTGGAGGGGAGAAGACTCTGGTCAAATAAATTTGAGACGTTTGTGTGATATCCAATTGGAATTTGGGCTCTCCAGGACTTATTGCAGCCTCTAGCACATTGTATATTTAGATCTACAAGAGGGAGTTTGTGGCTCATGTTCTCAGTAGGTTTCAGGAGCTGCCAAGGACATGTTTTGAAAAATGCTGTTTTATTTATTTATTTATTTATTTATTTATTTATTTATTTGTTTGTTTGTTTGTTTGCTTGTTTGCTTGTTTCCAAGTAGGGCCCCACTGTATCCCAGGTTGATCTGGAACTCACTCTGTAGTCCCAGGCTGGCCTTGAACTCATGGCGATTCTCCTACCTCTGCCTCCCAAGGGCTAGAATTAAAGGCATGTTGCCACCACATTTTCCAGCCAGGAAATGCCATTTTATTTAACCATATAATTAATATGCAGCCCCTTTGTGCTTAGAGCAGCCCAATCCCCTTGAGAAGGAAGGGTTTGCAGGAAGGCAGGAACAGACAGTGACAAACTTTTACCATTTGGTAGGTGTGGTTGACCTGAAGCTGTAAGCGGTAGAACAGGTCGTGGAAGATCTCCTCCAGGATGAGCTGGTGGCCGTCTTCCCCAAGGATGGGCGTAGGTGTGGGATGGACCATCATCTGGATGGACCTCACTTTGGGGACACAGGTCACATTGGGAGGCTTGATGGTAGCTGGAAAAGAGAGAGAGAGAAGCCTGGAACACTTTGGGAAGACACAGCTAAAGCAGCTTATGAAAGAAGTGTCCTGAGGTGTCTGGTTGTGAGGCTAGCAAGGGACACTGGTCCTTGGGTGGTTATGACCTTGGCCTAGGCCTGTTCAGCCCAGCCTATGAGTCTGCCTGGAACACTTTTTCCCTAGACTTTTGGCAATGACAGTTCTGGGAGCATCAATGTCTGATGGGTCAACTACAAATCATTTTTTCTTCATGTACATGTGTGTGATCGCATACATGTGTGTGTACATGTTGGCACACGTGTTTCTGTGTGTGTGAGTAGAGGCCAGAGCTAGACGTCCTATCTCTTCCTCAGTTGCTCTCTGCTTTATTCTTTGAGACAGGGTCTCTCACTGAACCTAGAGTTCACTGATTCTACAAGTCTAGCTAACAAGCTTCAGGGATGTTCTCTCCCCACTTCCCCAGTCTCATTGGTGTTACAGGATTTTTCCCAGGGTGCCGAGGAGCTGACCTTATTCCTCATGCTTGCACAGTAAATGTTTTACCCACTGAGCCATATCTCCAGCCCCCCAAAATCCTAAACAGAACCAGGCCTAAAGCTGTCTATTGTTGCCTCAGATCAGTTTTTTTCTTTTCTTTTTTTTTCGAGGTAGGGTCTCACTCTAGCTCAGGCTGACCTGGATTTCACTATGGAGTCTCAGGCTGGCCTTGACCTCACAGCGATCCTCCTACCTCTGCCTCCCGAGTGCTGGGATTAAAGGCATGTGCCACCATGCCCAGCTTCAGATCAGTTTTTTAAAATAAAATTTTCTAGATAATTAAATGGTCTTTATTGCTTTGCAGACCTTTTTGAGAATATGCTGACCGCTACAGCTCTTTTCTCCCTGACCACACGCACAGACAAAAATTTTGGACTCACCCACCACACTCACCCTGAGTCTAATTTATGAAAGAACTGCTGAGGCCCACTGACCTCTGAAATTCAAACAGTAAAACATCCTCACCAGGGAGCGTTCTCTGCACTGCTGTCAGTGAACTTGGAAAATGAAAGAACTACATAAGGAGACCGGAGTACCGCTAGAGAACGGCTCACTTCATAGGTGCGGGATATCAGACTGTTAAAAACAATTCTCCATGCGGGCAAAGGGCAGGACATCATTATATGGCTTGGTTCCCCTGCACCCATGCAGGCAGTTGGGCATGGCCACTTGTGCCTGTGAAGAGTGGACACTAAAGAACCACTGAATCTGGGAAAGATGCAGCTCTGGGTTCAAAGAGACGTTGTGTTTAAAAGAAATACACGGATGAGTGCTAATGGACACTGATGTTCCTCTGGCCTCCATATGCATGCATATGGCATGTGCATCTGCACATACGTGTATACACCATACCCACCCCACAGCACACCCAGAAAGCAACACCAGATTATGAGAAAGCAGGTACCTTCACAAGTAACCGTGGCTCTGTTTACATGATCAGGTTATTTTGGATGACTTTTATTTTTCTTTGAACATTTCTCTATTTCTATACCTTCCAAAGTCTAATAATTAATATGGATTACTTGAACAAGCCATGGGAGATAGCTCTATCAACTGAGCCGGAGAGACTGCTCGATGGTTAAGGCACTTGCTTGCAAAGCCTGACAGCCCGAGTTTGATTCCCTAGTAATATAAAGCCAGATGCACAAAGTGGTGCATGCGTTTGGAGCTTGTTTGCAGTGGTAAGAGGCCCTGGTGCAACCATTCTCTCTCTCTCTCCTTGGAAATAAGTGAATAAAAATATTTTTAAAAACGCCCTATCAACTAACTTAATCTTACTTTTTTATTTTCTTTTAAAAATGTGTGATTTTCAGGTCTAGTGGCTCATACTTAAAATCCTAGCACCTGGGAGGCTGAGGCAGAAGGATTGCCATGAATTTGAAGCCAGCCTGGGCTATAGAATAAGACCTTGTCTCAAAAATAAACAGGGATGGAGAGATGGCTCAGCAGTTAAAGGCACTTGCTTGCAAAGCCTGACAGCCTGGATTCAATTCCCCGTAAAGCCACATAAAGCCAGATAAACAAAGTAGCATATGCATCTGGAGTTCATTAGCAAGAGACTCTGGCACATGTACACACACGTGCAAATAAAAAAATTGAGACTATAAAGTCAGCTGATTAATATCACCACATACTTAGCTTGTGTGGGGTTTGACAGCTGATATTCATTCATTCGTTCGTTCATTCACTCATTCCTCAGTTATGTAGGGAGCCTCTTCTTCGTGCAGGCGTTCTACTAAGGGCTGAGAACACAGCAGGTTCCAAGGCAGCCCACACAGGCCATCAGGGAGGTGCAGTATATACATCAAAACAAACACAGTCACCACCGGGGCTGGGGACACATCTGTGGGAAGGCTGGTTCTAGGATGCCATGCAGATGGCACATTTCACCAATGACCAAGTCTCTTATATAAAATGACCTAGTATTTGCCTGTAGCCTAAGCATGTCCTCCCGTGTGCCATAAATAAGCACTAGGTTACATATAATACCATGTACAATGTAAGAGCATACTAATAGCTGTGTGTTACCTAAGGAGTCATGACTAGAAAAAAAGTACATATATAGTTTCTGCAGATGTAATTTTTCCCCCAAATATTTTCCATCTGTGTTTAGTTGACTCTGAGGCTACAGAACCCATGGATATGGAGGGCTGACTATTGGGACAGAGATAACAGGTTGTGACCTGCTGAAATCTAGTGCTCAGGAATGGAGATGGGGACACTCCTAGGAGCCTATGTTGAGCTGACCTCTAGGGCCCGGGACAGACCTAGGCAGCAGGAGTGGCCTGAGGCAGGTCTATCAGAGGCTGACATCTTCCCTATACAGAATGTTCTGCCTGGATCCTGGGCCAGGAGCGGCCTGCAGGCCACAGCCAGGAGACAGAGTTAAGCAAGGGAAGAGACCAAGGGGATGGTTTAGATTATCCCTGGGAAGACAGGCAAGGAGAGCCCAGGGTAGAGGGGAAATAAATTAGGCCTTGGTTGGTAGAAGTTGGAGGGCTCTTCCAGACTAGGGAGGTTGGGGTGGAGGTGGAGGTGGAGGAAAGGAACACCCAACTTGTGAGTATGTCCTGGTTTGGGGTTGCTTTCCTGAATGCCCATACCCAACTTGCCTGGGGTGCAGAGACTTGCTAATCCCTGTACTCAGAGGGCCAAGGCCTCTCCTCGCACCCCAAACCCTCTCCCTAAGTGAGCGGGAACTCCTACTCACTGTGTTGCAGGGAGCTGAACCGGTCGGTCATCTTGGTCTGACGGCCTTCTGGGCTGACAGCTGTGACCCTAGCATAGTAGAGCTCGGTGAGGTTGCTCGTCTCCATGGTCAAGTTGCAGGACTTCCTGGTGGTCTGCTGGCAGCCTGCCTTGCGCAGCCACTGTCTCTGTCCATACCTGTGGGCCAGGGCATGTGGACACACCTTTAATGAGTGGCTCCTCTAGGCTTGTAGTTTGCTAATGATAAGAGCATCGAATATATCTACTCAGCACGCACACATCTGAGGCCCTCTATGTGGATGATTGCAGATGGCTCTTCACAGGGACCCTTTGAAGTATGCATGCTATGACCCCTCTTTTTCAGATGAAATGAGCCCAAGGGTTTTAAAGTGGGCATGTGGTGAGCTAGATAGATATGGACCCCACCAGCCCAAATCCACATTCCAAGTTCATCGTCACCCTAACCCCTGCAGGCGAGTCCTGTGATTTCCCCACTTGACAGATAAGGAAACTGAGGCTCAGCAAAGAGGAGGTGACATGCCACAGATCCAGGTGGCAGGATTTGGAATGAACTTGAGGTTTGTGGATGAGTTGGAGCAGGGCAAGGGCTGGAGAGCCTAGCTTCCACGGACTTGAGCGCATCAACAGGGAATGAACAATTATCAGGGGATTATTATATGCCAGACACATGTGCTGATGACGTCATCTTGGGCAGTCAACCTGAGGATCCTAGGCTGGAGGGCCTGTCATTATCCTCACTCTATGGATGGGGCTTAGCGCTTCCCTGACTTCCCGTGGTTAGATGGATGGATGCTTGCCTTCAACCCCGGCACTGACTCCCCGACCTGTATTCTAACCCTCATTTTATCTCTCCACCACAAAGGATGCACAAAAGAGATCATTATTTAGGTGGAGACATGGGGACATTTGGGGTGTCTTTAGGGGAATGTGGCTACAGAGCAGGGTCAGGTGGGTGAGACACCTACGCCTTGTACTCCACGCTGTAGACCGTGTCTGGAGTGCTCTTGCTGTCCCACGTCAGGATGTTCTCAAAGTTTCGGGACTGGAATTTCACGTGTTGAAGAAGATCAGAAGTGTCTTCAGCAATGTGAGCTGCAGGAGGGCAGGAGTAGGGTGAGTGGGTGAGTGTGTGGGACCTGGCTCCCAGCCTTCTAAGGGGCATGAACTAGCACCCCACTCTCCATTTTCTGTCTTTGTGTTTTCCAATTTGGGACTTTTATCGACTTAGTCTTGGCTTCTATGTCTGGCTTGTTGGCACAGAGGCTCTCAAGGGCTGTTGCTCACTGCCACAGTTAGCAGGGTTAGCAGGTGGCAGGGTCACATGGGCTGTGGGGCTGAGTGGTGAGTGCTGAGTGTTGGGGAGTCCTGAGAAAGCAGACAGTGACTGTCCTGCTCACTCTCTATTAGGTGGGTGGGGAGTTTTAGTGATCCCACCTCAGATAAAGGGACCAGTTCAGGGAGGATGGGAGGAGAGGAGAAGATGAGGTGTGGCTCAGTGGTAGAGCATGTGCTTAGCATGCATGAGGCCAGGTCAACCCACAGCATAGGAAAAACAAAATCCAAACCAGGCCGGCTCCTGGCCATGGCTTCTAGCCCAAGTCTTTACCTGGACGACTGAAGACCATGAAAACACTGAGTGACAAAGGCCTGGGACCTGGGGGATGGGGAGAGATGGCTGTCTCTGAAACAGTCACTGTAAGTGAAGAACCATTGGCTGACAGAACCTGTCCCTTGGTCCTCCAAGCTTGGCCTTGGAGAGGAAGAAGGCGCAGGAAGTGCAGACAGAACTGAGCATGCTCAGAACAGCTTGATTGGCAGAGGGTGGGAAAGAAACAGGTGCAGGTGAGCGAAGGCCTTGAGGCCTGTGTGCAGGTCCTGGGTGGGAGGGAGACAAGCTGGGGGAGGGGCGACAGACTATGGGGACAGTCCCACCCTGCTGTAGGTGCCCTGGCTCTCCGTCTCTGAATCTGGGGGAGTCTGGCTCAGCAGCTGTGGCAGTCAACCTTTGTTTCTGTTTTTCAGTGGGGTCCTGGGAGTAGTTCCCGAGTGCCCATTGCCTCTCTCCAGCGGGGTGACTGCTGCTGAGCCCTGGAAGTGGTTTGCATCCTGCATTGGATTCTGGGCAGAACTGGGGTCAGTTAGGGCAGGGGTCTCAAGCTGAAAAAGAAGGGCGACCAGTGGACAGAAAACATCTTAGTGGTTTGTGAGGTAGGGATGCAGGTGCCCAGGGCAGGGGAGAGGGAGAGAGAGAAAGAGAGAGACAGCTGTCTGGAGTGTACTAGGCCTCCTCTCTTGCGGGTTAGAGGCTCCTGCAGGACAGTAGTTGGGGACATGTCCTGGCTGGGCTGGAGCTTGTGCCTTGGAAGAGAATTAAAGACAGGCAAGAGGGAAGTGACTGAGGGGATTGGGTGGACCTTGCTGAGCCTTCGTCAGGGTGTACTGTGAGGACTAACAGGCTTCCCTTCCTCCCCTTCTCTTCCCGGTTTCCTCCACAAATCCATCCCTCTTTTCCGGCCTGTCATCCCTGCATTTCCTGGTTGAAAGTCTATGTTGTGAAACCCTAGAGACTGGGAGGCATGTTGTGCGGAGCCTGGTTGTCCGGCTCACTCTATAAAAGGCAAGTTTTTATGTTTGTGTGGAAAAACAATGTATCAGCAATGGGTAAGCGAAGGAAAAACACAAACACCCAAGGAGCAGTTCCAGGTGCTCTGGGATCGGCCTGGGAACTGTCTGCAGCTGTCACTGACCTGATGCTTCTGGGGGCACACCTGGGGTGCATCTGATCTCCCCAGCCTGTCCCTGCCCAGAGTGTGTGGGCAGCCCTGCGCATGCCCAGGGCCCAGTCAGCACTGGGGCAGCTCAGGCCCTTAGAGACCCTATTCTGCATGAGCAGAAAAAGGACCGTGAAGAGGCTGGTCCTCTCCTCCCATCGGCCTGAGCTCTGACTTCTGAGGGAGTTTCCCTAGATTCTGGAGCAGAAGAATAGACACAGCCCTGGGTCACACATGAGGTTCCCATCAGGATGGACCCCAAAGTCCAGGGTATTAGATTTCCAAGCAACGCCCCCTCCCCTTCGCTCTGTTTGCAGGAGGATCCTGATGTGCTCAGGCTGTTAATGAAGACCACCTGGACACCCCAGGGTGTTTGGGTGAATGCTCTTTTGGAGCCAACCAGAGGTACCTGAGGAGACCCTAGAGGGGCATGGAGTGAGGTTTTTCTAGCCCGTCGCCTCCTCCTCTGCCAGAAACAGCGGACCCCATTGCACAGCTTTTGCCAGAACCATTCAAGGGACCAAAGGATGTCATTTACCCCCCAGGCTCACTCTCCACCCACTCGAGGTGTGATGTAGCACCCCCACTTACACAGCTGGCCAGTGCCCCCCCCCACTTACACAGCTGGCCAATTCCCCCAGTCTTGAGAGTCAATTAATTCTCTAAAGGAGCCCCGTCCTCCCTGGCCACCTAAGCATGCCACCGTGTCTCCAGGAGAACCTGCACCCAGTCCAGTCCCAGCAGGGAAGAAAATGAAACTGGCTATGATGGGGCTCATGCTGATGGCGAGGCAGCCTAGCTCCCTGGCTCCCTAGCTCCAGGGGGGCTGAGAGATCTGAACTTGGGGCAGGGGACACTCACCAGCCAGGGATCCCACGGTCAGGAAGGTCAGAAGTGTCCTCATGGGCCCTACTTGGCCCCCTTTGGGTCCTTGCTCTGGGCTCTGCAAGGAGGGCCGGCTGCTGCGAGCGAAGTCTTGCCGCCTGGGCAGCTGGCTCCGCCTGGCACAGGGCGGGGAAAGGAGGGCAGGGTAGAACCTGGGCCCTTGGAGGCAGGGGTACAAAGGTGCCTGGCCCAGTGCTCTGGAATTCCAGGGCCTGGGTGGGATCCAAGGGAGTTCCTTTCTTGGGTGCAGAAATGGTAAGGGCGGCAGGCAGGCAGACAGGCAGGCAGGCGGGCTTGTTTATCTGGTCCAGTGACTGATTCATCCCAGACTCTTCAGTGGTTTGCTGAGAGGCAGGAAAGGCCAAAGGAAGCTAGGATACACTCTTATCAGACCTGCTCTTGCTGTAAAATCTTTTGCTCTAATAATTCTATTCCCTCAGGGTTTACCCTGAGGAAAATAACGGGACAAGGGAAGAGGAAACACAAGCAAGCAAACAAACAAACCCGGAATGTTCCTTGCAGCAAAAGAGGAGCTCTGACTCCTGGGCTTGGTTCTGGGGGGAGGAGATGTCAGGAGTCCGGCACCCACTTCTCATGCTCAAATCCTGTTCCCCAGGCTGGACAGTGCACTGGGAAGTTTTCTCCTGACGAAGATGCTGGGCCAGGAAGCTCAGGCAGTCTTGAACTTGAGCCTTGGGAATGGGATCTATAAAAAGCTAGGAAAAAAAAATCATTTTCAGGGATGGGGAGATAGCTTATTGGTTAAAGGTGCTTGCTTGCAAAGCCTGCTGGCCCAGGCTTGGTTCCCTAGTACCCACATGAAGCCAGGTACATAGAGTGTCACGTGCAGCTGGAGATCGTAATGACAAGAGGTCCTGGCATGCCCGTTCTGTTTCTCTGCTCACACATACATAAAAATATTGTTTAAATTCCAAAATATAGGGATTCTTCCTGCTGTGCTAGAGAGGAGGTCAGAACCCAGCGATGCAATGGGACTTTGGTTTGGGGCCATGAAGATTGAACTCTCTCCCCAAGCTGTCACTCTACCTCGAAGAGCAGAATCTACAGAGAGGGACATGAATGTCACAAGGAAGGAATCGGCACTTAGGAAATGATGTTTTCCCCTTCTTGCTGGGTCCCAGAGATGGTAGAAGGGGTCTGGACTCTGGTCAGGGTGGACGTGAGCAAAGGGACTTTAGCTGACCTCAATGCCAATAACTGGCCCAGGTCAAGGCATCAAACACAGGGCCTCACACCATGAATGTTGTAAGCAATATTGACTGAGCTGTCCCCAGTCCTAGGTAGGCTTTTTGGATGAAATGGACTCTGATATCTAGGGATATATATTTAAGTTTTCTGTTTTTCTTTGTTTTTTCTTTCTCTTTTTGGTTGTTGTTTTCAAAGTAGGGTCTCACTCTAGCCCAGGCTGACCTGGAACTCACTGTTTAGTCCCAGGCTGGCCTAGAACTTACAGTACTGAGGAGAAGATAAGCAGATCCCAGCAGATAAACTTCTACTGGGATTACCAGAACCATTCAAAACCAACCAAACAACATCAAACAGCCATAAAAAGAAAAGACCAGGCCCCCAAGGGTTAATTATTTAGAGCAGGGCTTTTATACTCATGATCCCTTTTTATCTGAGTGAGACATTTTCTTTTCTTTTAAAAAATATTTTTATTTATTTGCAAGCAGAGAGAGAGAGAGAGAAAGAGAGAGAGAGAGAGAATGGATACACCAGGTCTTACAGCTGTTGCAAACGAACTCCAGATGCATGCACCACTTTGTGCATCTGGCTTACATGAGTAGTGGGGAATCAAACCCAGGTCATTAGGCTTTTCAGGCAAGCACCTTAACCGCTGAGCCATCTCATTCGAGACATTTTCATTTTATGAAACCCAAGGTATATTTTCCATTGTCAACTTGATCAGGTCAGAAATCAAGGAAGAGACACCTCTTGTGCAAATCCATGAGGGCATTTCCAGAAGGCCTAAACAGAGGAAGGAAGATGGTCTCCAGTGTGGGCAGCCTTCTGCGGGCAGCCTGTCGAGATAGAAGCTCCAAGAGAACACTATCCCCTTTTCCTGGCTGCCTGTGCTACTTAAGGGTGAGTGTATCTATGCCGTTGCTACTATCCTTTGAGGATATCAAACCCAACTTCGGGCTGGAGAGGTGGCTCAGTGGTTAAAGGTGCTTGCTTGCAAAGCCTGATGGCCCAGGTACAATTTCTTAGTACCCAATGCACATAAAGTGGTGCATGCATCTGGAATTTAGTTACAGTAGCAGGAGGGCCTGGCATGCCTATACTTACCCTCTTACTCAAATAAATAAATAAATAAATAAATACATTTTAAAAGACAGCTTCTTCAGACCAGAGTTTTCTCTAAGAATTCTCCAGGCCTTCAGTACCAGCTGAGGCATAGATACAGGGTTTTTCCAACTTTCCAGCCTGCAGCAGCTGTTGTTGCTCAGCCCATACACTGTAATAATGTGATACATATTCATTCTATCCATTCTGTTCCTCTAGAGAACCCTGACTAATACAATAGTCATACAAACCAGACGTTTACTGGTAATGGATCATAAAGAAATTTATTCTAAGAGAATTCATTGGCACACATAGGATTGTACCGTTTATTAAAGGCATGCTAATGCGATGGACGTGCTTGTTTATTTTTACATAAAGAATTAAGTCTTGGCTGACAGTACTGTGCAACATAGAGCACCTTTGGGTTTTTTTCAGAGTCTATCCATGTTTTTATTTATTTGTAAGCAGAGAGAGAGAGAGAGAGAGAGAGAGAGATAGAGATAGAGAGAATGAATGAATGAATATGGGTGTACCAGGACATCCTGCCTCTGCAAATGAACTCCAGATATTTGAACACTCTGTGCAGGTGGCTTTACGTGAATACTGGGGAATCAAACCCAGGTCATTAAGCCTTGCAAGCAGGTGGCTTTAACCACTTAGCCATCTGTCCAGCCCCATAGTTTTATTTTATAACCGTCAATGCTAGGAGTGCTGCTTCACATAAATATCTAGTATCAAATGGTATGTTTAGGGCCATTTCAGAAATTGCTGGAAATTTTGTCCTAATTCCAAGACAAAATTCATTTAAAGATTTTTATGAAACTCAAACCAGCAACCCAAACAACAGTTTTTAAAAGTCAAACATTCTTGCACAATAAAATACAAACCTATTCTAGTTTGATACTTACCTGCTGAATAAGGAACAATGACAGAAAACTATTGTCTTTTTTTTTTTTTTGGTTTTTCAAGGTAGTGTCTCGTTCAAGCCCAGGCTGACCTGGAATTCACTATGTAGTCTCAGGTGGCCTCGAACTTGTGACAGTCAGGTGTGTACAGAGACTGCTCATACCCTTCCAGCCCCTCCCTTTGAATGGGAGGTGTCTAGTTAGAGCTACAACCTAGGCGCTAAAACTGATTGGTCAGATATGAACCAATCAGCTGTCCCTCTGACTCACGTGGGGAGGACTTAAAACTAGCTCCCCTAGAGAATTCGCCCTCTTTTTCCCCACATGGCAATGGAGTGAGAAGGACTGCTGACCCAGGCCTCAGTGAGGTAAGGCCTGTACCCCTACCCCGCTGGGGTAGGGGGGGCAGGCTCCAGATATTTCTCTCATGAACCTCTCTTTCTCATAAAGGGAGCTTTTCTGTTATCTTTCTTGGACTGCTTATCTAACTAAATAGTAAAAGCTCTGTGAACTCTGACCCCTGTTTTCCCCACACTGGTGGGAGGAAAACTTTATGACTTCCCACATCCAATTTCCCCATCCAACTCCCCTTTTCCTGATCTACTAAATTAGAATAAATGTGTAATTAAAATTTAATTCTGTCCCTGTGTACAATTCTTTGGCATTAGAGGACACGAACTCGGAGTAGGAGGAGGGGGAAGGGAGGATTCCAAAACTCTC